>VYYI01000345.1:0-34421 GCA_021029175.1 Bilobella aurantiaca | reverse complement strand
CCGTTTAAATAATTAGGCAAGTTAGACTAGTTAAATACGTTGTTAATTAAGTATTTGAACAATAATAAAAACGAATTGAATTGATGAATTAAAAACGGAACGGTAATTTAATGATGACGAAGGCAATGAATCTCAGAGTCAGCGAAATCGCTGAACTAGAATTCAAGCATAACCAAATTACTCAACGCTGATTTACCACTGAATGTTGGCTAATTATGTTAATTAGGTCAAATACTTTGCGAGTTGTCACTTCCTTAGCAAATACTTTTCAATTCAACAACTTTGACAAATTCAGCAGCATCAATTCGCTTTCATTCTTAAAAAGAGCCAGAAGTACTGCCAGTACTTCTTCAAAATCAACTGGAGCTTGGAGCAATCATCTAAGGAGCTTAAGCTTCAAATCGCTTTTGAACAGTACAACAGAGCAGCGTTTTCCTTCCAGCGTCTTTTGAAAGGTCGACATGGCTTACTTCAAGTGCCATTCTTCCATGGGGCTGATTATGTTGGGTAACATCTCTTGAATCAATTGTTTTTTAATCAATCCAATCACAATATTGTTTTTAACGCTTTGCAGCGTCGCTGCTTCTCCAAGCGACAGCAGCGCTAAATAGGCAAGCGATTCGTACTCACGGATTTCGGGACGTTGTCCAGGAGCAGCGCAATAAGGAGCTCGTGCTCGAGTTCTATCGTCAACTCTACGCAAACCACAACCTGTTGGCCATTGACCAATATGTCGCCCCCGACTACATCCAGCACGATCCCACGGTGGTAGCCAATGGAATCGACGCACTGCGCCAGACCGTCTCCGCCGCCTTTCCGCCAGGCACCAACGTCACTAATGTCCTCATCGAACGCGCCGTGGCCGACGGTGACTACGTCTGGCTCCACGTCATGCGTCCACTCACTGCGGGTGCGCATTTCGTCGCCATTGCTGAAATCTACCGAGTCAAGGACAACCTCATCGCTGAAAACTTCTTCACGACCCAGGCGCTGCCCTCAATCTCCGCAAATCCACAGCCGATGTTTAGCGCCTTGGCCGCTGAGTTCGAGCCGCACTGTGAATTTGCACGGGATCCGAGTCAAATAGCGACTTCAACGGCGTTTTTGCGAAAACCATTCAGACACATCTGAACAAGTCTTCCACGGTGCGCTGTTTCACAAAACTGAATAATCATTTCCAGTGTTTCAAACTTCAAATTTCATTTATAAAAATTTAAAATAAATTGAAAACAAAAAATCACTACTTTACTTCGGTCCTTAAAATAAAAATTTTCGGTAGCTGAATCAGCGATCAATTTTGATAAATTTTTTAATAGTAATCTCATTTGCATAACTCCAAAAAATATATAATAAAGGAATAATGAGTGCTAATTTTCTAAATGTAGGATTTTCTTAAGTAATTAAACATTCTCAACTAATTAAGGATTCTTAATTAATTAATTGCCGTCTATTAATTCCTTGCCAATTTTTTGCAAGGTCACACATTGCTGAGGTAATTCAAAATTAGTCAATTAACAATTAAAAATTGCTCTGTTGCTATCGCTTATTAACATGGAATGGATCTTAAAAAGTGGGATGAAGTAGTTATAGTAAAACGGTTAAGATTTCCTGCCTTAAAACATGTAAGATTCAGTTGGATAACAAATTCGTCGCAGTTTGAAAAAAAAAATTCATCGCAGTCTGAAAAAATTCATCGCAGTCCTAAAGAGTTAATAAATGTGGAGTAAGTCCCTCTACTGTAAACTGGCGCTTCTGCTAACTAAACAACAACAAAAATCTCTTAAATTGTGAAATTCTTAACTAGAACTTGAGTCTAACGGCTTAGGCAAAACGTTTCCCTTTTGTCTTCAGAGGCACTTTCAACTATCGCTTCGATTGATAAAAGTATCGCATTGCATTTTAACAGTTCAGTTTCTGAGTGATACAATATTTAATTATAATTTTAACTAGCTTAACAATTAACTTAGCTCAATTTATTACTGTAGGAGTTATTACGAGGTGATGAATTGGGGTGTGGAATTTTGTTCGTAGAAATGTGCTTTAATTTGTGAAACTTGTTTCAAATTGTTCCTCTCTCTCCTTAAAAATGGACCCTCAGCAACTTGGTCAATCGCTTCTAAAATCGCTTGTCGTTACTTCTCTAATCGCTTTTAAATCGCTTGTCGCTACTTCTCTAATCGCTTTCGTTATTGTTGTTTGTGGGCGGGGCTCCTGGAATCTCTATCTCTCTTTGGGCTCTCGACGTTTTGACCTTGTCTTTGGGAGTGTTTGCCTCACCAGACTCCATTGCAAACCTAAACAAAAAACAAAATTTTTTTTTTTTTTTTTTTTTTTTTTTTTGAAAAACTTAAAAAAACAAGAACAAACTTTTAGAACAGAAAATCATTGTCATTACATTTTCATCTTTTCTTTGAAAGTCAGTTTCTCAGGTTTTGGGGTTGTCAACTTTTGTTGCTGCTGCTCTTCCAGCCGCCTCCAGCGCGGATCACGGTAAACTAAATAAACAAATAAACAATTGTTTTGACAGATGATCCCCAAGCTCATAAAATTGTTTACTTTAAACAATATCTAAGCAAATCTTGACTTAAGCCTAAACTAAACTAAAACCTAAACCTAACGTGCCCAGTATTAAGAAATTGTTTAATTGCTTAAAATGCCAACTTTCTTAAACAATTTTGTTTACCTTCTTGCGCTCCAATAACACCGGGAGTATTTCCCATTCCACCGCCACTGGTTCCATCAGGACTTCTAGGACTCGATAGCATGGCTGTCGCTTCAGAGAGAAACAGCTAAAAACAAACAAACAATTGTTTTAAACAATTAAACACTCACTCAAACATTCTTGTACAAGACACCTTGCCTTTGAGGGTGTCTTAGTCGTAAGTTTAGAGCAGCTTGAAAAAATTCAAAAGCGAAAGGAAATGAGGCACACTAGTTACACAATTACGCAAAAAAAAATCAGCGATTTGCTCAAATTCAAGCGCAACTTACATTGGGATCTTCGCGAACGCGTTCCGTTTCTACCGGAGACGGCGAAGAGGGTTCGTTTGTGTCAATCGTTTCGTTGAACGATACCGACTTCTTGTCCGGTTTGGGACGAGAGGGAGATGACTGCGGAGGGCTCACCGGTGACTTTTGAGGGGAGGTGGACCCTTGACCTCGATAGAGTGCCGGGGGAGGGGACTTTGGCAGGGGCGGTGCATCCTGGGACACCAAGGGCCCCAAACCCGTCGGAGAGGCAAGTTTTGGCGGGAATGAGGAACGGTACTGCTGCTGCGACTGGTACTGATACGACGCTGGAATCTGTGCCGGATGGCTAAACTGACTCTGACGCTTAAGCTCTTCGTGTTCCTAAAAAAAAAAATCAAGATTCGTAAAAATCCCTTAGGTTTTATGTATTGAGCTCAAACTGAATTTATGAAATTGATCGCTGATCGCTGATACTCAAAAATTCTTTTTTCCTCACCCTTCGCTTCTGCGCTTCTCTCACCAAGCGCTCTTCAGCGGCCTGAGTCGCTTCCAGCTCGATTTTCTTTCTTCGAATCTCCTCAATCTTCCTCGCTCGATCCTCCTCTTTGGAAATGCCGTTGAGTCCACTAGCGCTGCTCTGATTGTGAAGTCTCGTTCTCTCCAAATCCTCTTGAATGCGCTTGACCATCGCTTTGCGCTCATCCTCTTCATCCTCCTCAGGGTCACCATCAGCGCCCTCGTACTCTTCGTCCCTTCGATTAAGCTCTTCAGCCCTTCGCTGAAACTCTCTCTCCATCCTGCCAAACCCACCAAAAAAGGCTTTTTAGCGCTGATTTCTTGTCTCTAAAACTTTTTTTAGCGCTGATTTTTTTTTTGAATCAGCGCTGTTAATCCCTCCCAAGCGCCCCTTATCTTAAGTGTTACCCTTACTTTAACGACTTGAGCTGCTCGTCTTGTGCACCGTTCCGATTGGGCCCCAGCATTTCCAGTTCGTTGATTTGCTGATCTCGCCAGTACTTGGACGCTTCAATTCGTCGCTGCAGCTCCCTCTCCTTCTCTTCCCGTTCCCAGGGACTGTTGGGATTCTGTGGGTTCTTGTTGGTAAACGTATGGGAACTCGTTCTGGGTTGATCCTCGGCCACGGCGTGCCGAAATTCCATTGGAAGCGGCGGTCGTCCCGGCGGTGCTTGCTCTTCCATTCCAGGCCGAAAGGGTTTGGGTCCAGCTTGCGGCGGTGCGCCACTGTTGGACAATCGCTGCTGCAGCGGTGGCATGTATCGACTTGGAGGCATACTGAACCGTGGATTGGTTCGATCTAAACAGAAATAAACAATAAACAAAATAAACAAGAAGCGCTAAACAAATTAAACAATAAACATACCTGGATATCCTTGCTGAGCCTTGTTCATCATCAGCGCTGCCCTCTCCTCCCGCCTCCGAAGCTCATCTTGCATTTCCAGCATTTTGGCCTCTTGTCGTAGGAGATTTTGATTGATTTGTGCTGGATGGTTCTGCTGAAGCTGCTGCTGGGATCGCTGCCACTGTTGCTGTTGGAGGAGCTGCTGTGAGACACCGTTGGGATTAGCTGCCATGGATGCATTGAGGTTAGGAACCGGTCCGCGGCCAAAGTTAGCGTGCGGATGGCGGAATGCTGCTGACTGCTGGGACGGGATACTTCCGGTGGAGTAGCTGTTGGGAATGTAGGTGCGGACGGGCATGTTGGCTGGATTGATGGGCGGCGGCGGCGCAGCGTAGTAAGCTAAATTCTGGTAGAATCGATCCTCCTCTGGATGCAGGTACAGCGCTGGAGTCGAGGGCTGCTTGGAACCAATTTCCGGTCGGTGCACTGGATCCGTCAAACTTTGAATCGACCTGAAAGTACATTTTAGTAAATGGCAATTTCTTTAAAAAATGCGATTTCTTTAAAAATGCTACCAATTACTTTTTTAAATTCTAGCGATTTCTCTTTTTTAAATACAGGCAGTTTCTTTAAAAAAATTCTTCGCTTGTAAAAATGGTGACAATTTTTTTTAAATGTAATTAGGTTACATTTAAATTTTAAATGTAATAATATTCAATGCTTTTTTAGTCATTGCTTAATTAAGCAACTAAGCAAATTACCTGGATCGAAGGGCACCGGGCTGCTGAACTGACATGTCCCGATGGGCAGGCATTGTCATGGAGTTTCCAGCAGGGTACTGCCTGCTAGGGTACCTGGAGTTGGCCACCGCCTCGGGCGCTGATCTCATGTTGTCACTCGGATGGTGGCCCACTTGGCCATTGCCCATGACATGTCCAGGCCCCGTCGTGACGCCGGCACCAATGGAGCTATCACTGTTGAGTGCGGGGACGGACTTGGAGGCCTGGATGCGCTGACTGAGGGGATGACCGTGGAGGAAGCCGCCTTCCGTCAAGTCCTGATTCTGCTCCCGCAGCACTTTCGAAGGGAGGTCACGCTCACTCATACGACGCGGAGCGGCCAAGCCCCCTGGGAAATCACAAGTCGCAAATTAGCCTAATTCCCTAATTCATATGTACTGCCAACACATACTGCCAGCACAACATCATCAAAACAAAATACTCATGCACAATGTTGTATTATCATGCATCATGCAGCAGGCGAAAAAATGTCATGCGTCTCGCAACCCAATTACGATCTACTGCTCAAGTTTTCTTCTCAATTAAGTCAAAACATCCGGTGCCGCATGAAAAAGCCAACTTAACGGTGGTCAACTAACCGAATTTGAAACTGTGCTGACTAGTCGCTGAAACCGTGCAAATGTACTTTCCAACTTTGGTCCAACAGTCGCAAATGTACTGCCAAATATTGTTCAAAAAGTGCAAAAGTACTGCCTAATGCTGCTCAAACAGTGCAAAAGTACTGCCAAAAACGATTTGAGACCTTGGATCCTTACAAGGCGTCGTCGTGAGGCTCTTTGAGCGAACCTCCCTGTACAAACTAGATGGAGACAGGTCGGCCGCCTGGTAGCGATCCTGTGAGGGAAGGAAGAACTTAAGGAGGCGAGACGAGCCAATCACCCGCGGAACGCCGAGGGCTGATTCGCTGAGGCCTCGACGACTTAGCGCTTCCAGCGATTGGACGCGTGACAAGCAGCCCTCACTCTGCGCTGATCGAAGGTTTCCAAGTCCCCCACCAAAGGCCCAAACGCACCCGTCAGCCCTTGGAGACGGCAGTTCTGACGACCCTCTCCAAGATCGATTCCAGTCTTTCTCCTCAAATACTTCCAAATCTAATTCAAGCGTTTTAAGCATTATGGTTACCAGCGATTGTTACCAACCCAAGTACACGGCGGCGGCGCAAATATTAAAAGTTAGTTAACAGCATATCTCCAATTCTATTCGATTTCACTCATCAATCAGTTTCACCACTTTTCAGCGCTCATTTTAGCTCCAGCATTCTAAACAAAATCGCTGGAAATTCTTACCTCGTGACAGTACTGGAGAAGGTTGAGAGAGCATTGTGGCCAGTCCTTCGTAAATGGCCGCTTCTTTGGCAACTTCGAGTGACACGATTGGTCCGGTCCGAACAAGGTACTCCGCCGCCCTGGACATCGACCAGATCCAAATTCAATTAGTTAATTATGATTAGTTAGTTGACTCAAAATTACCGTTCCTGCGTAATGCCCACGAGACTCTGACCATCGACACTCAGAAGTTGATCACCGGCCGCAAGACGTCCGTCCTGAAATCAATGAAGCAGTATTTTTAGGATCCACTTGTACCCTCTTCAAGTACGTCATCACTTATGAAACTGAGAAAATAGAATTATCTCTCTGGATTCGTCACTCGAGTCAATGTATCTATGACACACTCCAGCCTACGCACACGTCCCAAGGATCAAACAGCGCTGCTAAATACAAACATCGCTGCGAAATCAGCCCGAAATAGATTTCAACTCTATTGATTTCAAAGATGATGAGGACAGACAGAGCACGAGGAAATCAAAACCAATTTCCAACCAATTACCTCAGCGTTGGCGGCGTCATCGCAATAAAAAAACACATTCATTTCCAACAGTTCGCTTTCGCTGGAAACACTGGAACTACCTTTTGACGCTTTCCAGCGCCACGGCGCAAGAGCTTATTCAGAAATTGTTAAAATATCAACATTTTAGGCTTTGTTATTTTCAGCGTATTTCAGCGTATTTTTTAAACATGTACCCTTTCATTCTTTAATGCTAAATCTAAATAAGTCATCAATAATGTGGCCGAAAACCTTGTCCCAAATGTTCAGAAAATTGATTTCCGAATTCGAAAAGCCTTCTTTAACTTTTTATGTAATTTTGCATGTTCCAGCTCTAGTCGATTTATCAATTAAATAATTCAGACCGCTTAATTTCTCTGTAATTAATTCTTTGTAAAAAAAGAAAACAAGCAAAAAAAATTGGGCTGGAGAGCCTCCGGAGCACGTCAAAGGGTACAAGAGCCCTTTGAAAAAATCTATTGTCCCTTTGTGCTCTCCGGATACGAAAAAAGGGCCCTCCCCAGGGCCTTCACAAAGGGAGTCAAATGTTAAGAAAGCCCTAAAAACGAACGACAAGCCATAAAAATCTCGCCTCAAGAAAATAAACACCGTGAATCCAATGACTGCCTCTACAAAGCACAAGCAGCGATTGTCCTGCTCTCGTCATAAATTATGGAAAGCAATTCCGAGGACTGCGCCGCTTTTTCTTCTACTGGGCTCTTTCAAAGGTGAATCACTTCATTATTGCTCCACCGTGCTCTGAGTGACGAAGCGCTGCCAAAATGTTGCTGACACAACTTTTTTAAACTTCAGCGATACAGCGATCAAAAGCGCTTCCCATAACTTTCCACGGCCATAAATCCGTCTCCGTCTCCAGTACATAAAAGCAGGCAGTTTTGCCAAGAAACTAATCAGAATCTGTCGGAGGGCCCTTTGACAATCGCTTTTGATCAAGCGGTGGAGGAGCTGTCAGGCAGAGTACTCTCCAGCACACAAAAACCGTTTCTACGCCGTGACAGCCACCGTGGAGAAAAAATCGAAGATGTTGACAGTAATCCTCATTGTTTACATTAGGGCGAACGTTCGTTGTAAATGCACGGTTCTCCTGAATAGAAATAATGCAAAGGGCCTCCTCATAAATAGAACATTAATATTTGGCTAGAATCGTCGTTCTGTGGTCGTTCCAAAGGGCCTCTAGTCCCTTGAGGGTAGGGCCACTTTACATAAGCTTCCCTCTAAAAAATTGCCACGTTTGCCAGGCAATCGGAGTACAAAGGAAGCGCTGCTCGAGTGGCTGGAATCGCTGGAGAAAGTGGAGATAAGCCCTCCCGTTCGTAAAAAGAAGTAACAAAAGTATGTCAACCGCAACTCTTCAAACGGAATGGACAATGAACTTTGGAGGAGGGGATAATTAGAATAAGGCTCGAGGAGCTATTAAGGGCTCTCTCTAAGGGCCCCATGAAATTATGCTAAACAGAGATAAAAGACAAAGGGCCCTTAGAATGGACAGGAAGACGAATATGATGCATGGATGCGTTTATTACTCCTCCAAAAGTAGCAAAGGCGTAGGAGTCGCAGTGCAGCGCTCTAAAAAGAACTGTTGTCTGTTCCGCTTTCATACACCCAAATTCACCTCTATAAACATTTAGATAAACTAGACCTTTAGCTTTAGGACGTTTTTTTTTCTTTCAATTTTGCTTTATGCATTATTCAGCCGGAAAGCAGAAATCATAAACACAGAAAAACGTCCTGGAATGATTGCGGTGAAGCATAAAACGATAAATGCACTTTACACAAACACATCAGAAACAAAAAAAAAAGCTTGAATAGACTAAAACAACCAAAATGTTTCTAATTTGCTTCTTGTTTCTTTCTTTAAAAATTTAATTTATTTCTTATAAAAAAATTTGCATTTCTTCAAAGATGAAATTGTGCAATGCTGCCTGAAGGGTTCCCTGGACGTTGCTTCTCGAGTTTTTGATATATTTTTGAGCCCTTATTTTCAGTTTTGTAGTAGTAGAATTAGCAGGGCCCTTTAGTACAGGGGCCCTTAACCACTTCTGCAACAATTTCAAGTCATTTTGGAAGTGAATCTGTCAGTGTCCAACCAACGTCGTTTCGCTTAACTTCCTTTTTCAATGTCAGTGGCTAAAGCCCCTCTTAAATTACATTATTCCTCAGAAACGCTCATGTTCTCACGGGCAAAGTTAAAGTAGGAAACCACTCAAAACCTCACGCTCACTTTTAAGCACACTTGGACTCGAAGCCCTTCAAAATAAGGGCCTCTCCTCAACATTTCATACTCCCTTCAAAATATTTACTACCTTCCCTACAAAATAACTTGTGATGTTACCGCAAAATTTGTTATGCTCTTCTACCACAAAATTTGCAGGTTGTCTACCAAACATTTGCAGGTTGTCTGTCTACCAAATATTTGCAGGTTATCTACCAAATATTTGCAGATTATAGCTCTCATTACCTTGTCTGCAGATCCGCCTTTCACCACCGATTTGATGTAAATTCCCAAACGCTCTTGTCCAACGCCCTGAAACACAAACACAACATCAGTTGCCATTCCTGTAAATCAAGGGGATACAATAAAATTAAAAATCCTTATTTTTTAAATCATAAAAAACATGACATCATTGCTACAAAAAAAATGTAACACGATTTATGTAAAATCAAAAACAAAAAATAACAGCCAAATTTTTCAATCTCGTACGATTATTTTACTCAAAACCAACATACGACAAACTTGAAAAATGCAAGTTGAAGATGGCGTGACATAAAATTTTCAATTTTAACAGTTCACAGTTAAATCCAGTGTAAAATCGTGGGCATAAAAGACTCCCAAAATTCATTTCTTCCCATCAAATTGAGGCATAAAAAAATTCGTCTCCCTGCGGTAGGTTGAATTGTGAATAAAAAGCGCATTAGGTTTCTTCAAAGATGCAATTTGAGCCGATGCAGTTAAAGCTCAACATGACTCCAAAAGAACATGAAGAAAAAAAAACACCGTGAACATTAGACGGCGAAGAACATCATAAACATTACGAGACTTCGCTCAAATCTCCCTCTCTCATAAATTTCTAAAATCCTAATTTAACTTCTCATTTTAGAAAGTGAGCTGCTTTTCAAAAAAAAATGAATCTAGAACATGATTTTCTAAAATCATAATTTTGCTTGAGCTTGCTTTCTAAACGTTTTTTAAAAATCTAGAATCTTGAGAAACAGACCTCCTCCACAACATACGCCGTTGGATTCGGCTCGAGGCACGAAATGGCAAAATTGGAAATACTCTTTCGCTTTTCCAATTGCTGCCGCCGCACAACACTCAACCGAGCCTCGAGGTCACAGATCGCTATCCCGTTGTACGTCTCCAAAGGGTCAAGGGCCCCCCTCAAAGTCCCATTGTAAGTGTACACCCGCCCAGGATCAAGGGTCAAGGGCTCATTTCGACTGACTAGAACTGACCCATTGTGATTGCACTCTGACCCTAAACTCGGCCGTACGACCACGCTCAGTTCGTGCCTTCGGCTCGGCTCAGCATAACTCCTCGGTCGGCTCCGTCGTTTCGGTGCCACCAGATCTGAAGGGCCACCACTTCCCAAGGGCCTCTCAATTCCACTCAAGATTTGACACCGAGAATTAATCACTGTTCCACAAGTGGAAGTTGATCCGTCAGCCTTTTGTTGGCGGCTTTGTTGCGCCGTGGACAGAGATTCAAAGACCCACGGTCCCTCATCCTCATCGGGAAGTCTGAGCGTGGTGGCGCAAAGGCTAAGCCGACTCTGAGCCTCGTTTCGATAGCGCTCCACCACAAAGGGATGGCGACGACTTCGGAATCCGCCTCGATGCATCCCTCAAGTCATTAACTCGCTCTTTTGATGTCACATGCACGATTAACTCCGTCACAAATATTTGTCAAAATTTTCAAGATGAAAAAAAAAGGAAGTGACTGTGGAATGCGGCGCACTTTCAAATGAAAATTTTAAAAGATTTTGCACTGGATTTAAAAAGATTTTGCACCAAATTTTGAAAGATTTTTGGACCGATTTTCCGAATTTTTGATTTTGAAAATCTCTAAAGATCCGCCTCGTTCCTTCCTCTCCACCAGGGCCAAAGGTGAGGAGAGCACCGTGACCGCCGCGGTGGACAGACCGTGTTCAGAGTGGGAAGAACAACGGTTCCTCGAGGCGCTGAATCGCTGAATCCTTTGAGGATCCAGTTAATGTTGCCCTCGAGAGCTGACTCCTTCACCTGTGACTTCCTGTCCAATACTATTCAGTTAACAGTGAAAATTACCATGAACGTTTCCCTTATTGAGAACCCTTCTTCCATTCTCTCATCATCAAAGAGACACTAATTTCCGTCTTCCTTTCCAAATCCGGATTTTCTTCACACGCCCTCCCCCGATTCTTAAAGAAAAAAAAAGAGTGCTTCCCTAAAAGAGGCAACCTGTCTCTCTCTAGCTCAATCCTACTCATTCATCCCTCCAAGAAAAGATGATCCATTTCATTTATGCTTCAACCCTCTCAAAATCATCCCCCGCAATCAACTTCCCTTTTCACAACCACCATTCAAACCCATTCAAAAACAATCGAGGCGTGCAAAAGCCTCTTCGCAAAACAGGAAGAATTTATTTTTAGCATTCTTCGCACTAACCCTCCTTCTCCAACCATCGATTTTCAATGCCCAAACATGCATTTCAATTTCTAATTTTACCCTATTTTTCCGTCTAAACGTGTTGATTTTCTCATTTCGATAATTGGTAAAATTGTTATGTGAATTGGTCGCAATTCGGGAATTTTTTTTAGATATTGGTAATTTTTGTTTTCAGAAATTGGTTATAAGAAAGGATGTTTTTTAATTGTATAAAAATTATTTTATTTTGAAAAAAAAAATGATTGTATAAATTGGTGATTTTGTTTTAAATTTGTAATTGTAATTTTGATTTAGCTTTTTGTTTTGGAATTGATGATATTTTATTTCAGAAAATGGTATTCTTCTCCCTTTCCTTTAAATTTTTTTTTTTTTAGAAATGGGAATTTCCTTTTATAAATCGTTGTTTTTCTCTCCCAAAACCGCATTTTTCGATTTGGGTTTTGCGGATGATGTTATTTTTTTCCCTGAAGCACGCACGGTCCCAACAAAGACAAATCCTTCGTTTGCCAAGAAAAGCCTTGATTTATTTGCACACCTTTACGAAACCTCCTCTGACATCCTCTGAGGCAACAATCCTCACATTCTTAATTTAAAAAAGGATTTAAACACAACAAACATTTCATTGTCAAAGCTTTTGTATTACAATTACAACAGCGTGGTGCAGATTACAAAAAAAAAATAACAATAGAAAAAACAGACAGAATAGAGGGATGTTGTACAAAAAAAACGTTTCAACATAATTGAAGCAGTGTGTAAACTTCATCTTCTTCAATTTTCATCCTCAAAAGGAAATCCCTACTAAAATGTTACCGTATCTCAATTTTCTACCAATTACTCCCCTCACGACACAATTACTCCAATTACAAATGCTTGAAAAAAAAATCGTTTTGGCACAAAAAAAAACAGTGCGCAGCTAAACCTGCTCATTCAGCTTATAAATTACCACGGTGCGCCGCCGCGGCGTCGTGGAACAATTTCAAAAATTATAAGTTTTACTCTTCGCAGTAGGGATCAACTTTTTATATGTAGAAACTGAACGGTGTCGTACTCACCTTGGCCGCCACAATCGAGAGCCCGAGTCCACTTGACATCTTGTGAAGTTTGATCATTTGTACTTCCGGTTCACTTCCGCGGTGGCCCCCCGCCGAGCCACCAACCTGCCCCACCATTTGCTGTCCCGGAAGTATTGAATTGGGTGGGTTCACAACGACACTCGGTGGGGAGAGGTGTGAGGTAGAGTTGAGGCTGAGGTGGCTAAAGTTGACAGTACTCGGGTGGGGCTGGTGGTGGGGCTGGATGGTGTTGGTGGCGGAGACCATTGCAAAGGAGCGACTGCTCATAGCACTCGGTGATCTCATTGGTTCCTGGAAGAAGATTGTCCAGTACCCCGCCGAACTAGGGTTCGGTGTCAAGCGACAGTAGGGTAGAA
The DNA here is from genome assembly GCA_021029175.1 of Bilobella aurantiaca. Classification (NCBI taxonomy): domain Eukaryota; kingdom Metazoa; phylum Arthropoda; class Collembola; order Poduromorpha; family Neanuridae; genus Bilobella; species Bilobella aurantiaca. The sequence goes on along the minus strand of VYYI01000345.1, from coordinate 21,373 downwards.
GGGGCGTCAAAAACTCGATGAGCCCTGAAGGGACCCCCCGCACAATGTCACAGGAGTAGCCGTCTTCGGGGAGGAGGAAGGCAAGGCCAAGGAGCGGCTCCTCTTCGACACGAACGTGTCGTCCGTCTGCTCGTATCACTTCATCCACCGTGGACTCAGCCACCTGACAAAGTACAAGGAACACGGCTATTATTACACTGCACCGTGGAATTACACCGTGCATTTACACCGCCCAACCTCAGGATGCATTTACACCGCCCAAAGTCACAAGAACTCCACTTCAACCGCTTCCTTTCCTCTTACTCATCTCCCCCCAAAAAACTACCCTTAGAAGATGACGACTTGGATCTTGCCTCGTTCGCTATGAATCTTCGCTATAGCTATGAATCGTCGCTATGAATCTTCGCTACGAATCCTTGTCATGCTTCGTAACACAATACGTAAAGCACCGTGACCTCATCTCAAAACATCTTACCTCACCCCCTCCCATTTTACATAATCCACCAAAAAATGAGAGAATCACATTTTAAGCACCTCAAAATCTTGATCAACATTCAGCTATCTTACAAAAACTTGATCAACATTCAGCTATCTTACAAAAACTTGATCAACATTCAGCTATCTTACAAAAACTTGATCAACATTCAGCTATCTTACAAAAACTTGATCAGCGTTCAGGTATCTTACAAAAACTTGATCAGCGTTCAGCTATCTTACAAAAACTTGATCAGCACTCTCGGCATCTTTTGAAACCAATTCAGCGCTAATGTCCAGCGACTAAAATCATTCCCTCGACGCTTCTCCTTCACCTGAGTCATGCGCAGTCGCAGTGTTAATCCCATTTGACAGAGTGATCCTTGAAGGGTGCTAATCTCACGGAAATCAACAAGTCGGTACTTACTCATTCTCCAAAACCACTTCTGAGAACCAGAGAACCACCCACGAGAACCAATCGGAGATGGTTATCAAGTGAGATTAAGTCAAGACTCTTGACAGTTTCAAATCCACCACTTTTCAAAAACGTTTTCTTTGAAGCTCAACTCAAACAGATCGATTCATCGAGTCGGTAACTTCAAACCGACGGAGCAATGGATCGATTACAGTGCATGAGATATTTAGAACAAATAGACAGTGCGCCGCGTCCCCTAAGTGGCCGCCGGCGACCCTTGGACAACAAAAATGTCCGTAAGATTATCTTCCAAGTTTAGAGTCCAAGGGCCTCGAGGATTAGATTGAGAGGCCCTTTGTTTCAACAGATAAAGGACGACAAAGTGCTCCTCAGTTTATTACCCCGCCAAATCCTCATCATCAAATTTTACGATTCACGTGCCCACAAAAAAATAAGGAAGAGAAAAAAAAAGTCCCTTTCCTAATTCCGAGTGACAATTCCATTTTCTCCTTTGCCAAATAATAGGTTCACTGACATTTATGCCTCTCTGAATGAGAAACTAATGCAAAGAAATGCGCTTTGGGCCCTTTATTTTCTCTTCTTAACTTTCTCTATTTCCCAGTCCTGGGACTGCTTCAGGGTCACTCAAGGTCACGTGATGTCCTGTTCAATGTCACTCCACCCAAGGTCACTCAATTTGTGTGACAACACGCACAACTTCATTAATCCCTTTACGACTCATAAAATCCTCTCTGTTTTCTCCCTTACAAATTTTTCCTGTAATTTTCTCATTTTCTCTTCTTTTTTTCTCGTTTTCTCTTTTTCCTCGTTTTCTCTTTTTTCTCGTTTTCTCTCTCATAGCTCCCTAAACCGCCGCAGTGAAAGTTTTAGCTAAATTCTGGTGGCGGTTAATGATGATTACTCTTCCTTTTAATTACTCTCAATTTACTCTCGACTAAACCTATCCTAACAACACCCACACATATCCCATCTAAAATAGGAATCATACGCTTGGGCGGAACTCAATTATCCAGGATATCCAGGATATCCAGCGACGCTCTTATCGAGCTCTCCAGAGAGACAGAGTCATTTCAATTTCCCATCTTCCATAAAAAAACACAACTATCTCCTTCCTCCCATCATCAATATTGCATCATTAAGTAAGAGGAAGATACTCTCAATTATTTGCATCGCTGAGTGGAAAATTCACTATTGAGGGGAGCGCCGCAGAGCCGAGTAAAAAAAAACGGAAATCAATTGACTGCTTTCTCGCCCCAAAACGTTTTCCCTTTTGTTCAACGTTTCTTTTTGAAGAATCGATATGGAAATGAAGAAAAGGGTATTGATCATTAGGGTAGGATGCCAATAAGAGCGAGAGGACGAAGTTGCCTGAATCAAACCATTAAGAAGCATAATAGGAGTCTAATCCATATCACAGTCTTCTGACAGGCCCAATTTCCCTTTCACTTTCCTTTCACCCAAACCTTATCTTACACCCTCATCAATCAACCAAACCGCACAAAAAACGGAGGTTCAAAAGTAGCGAAATACATGTTTTTAAAGGGCCCTTTCAACTTATTCGTGACTTTTAGAATCGGTCTACGAGCACCACAACTTCTCATTTCATGAAAAAGTGGTAAATATATTTTCTTCATTTCATGAAAAAGTAGTAAATATATTTTCTTCATTTCATGAAAAAGTAGTAAATGTATTTTCCATATTTCATGAAAATTATGAAAAAAAATTTCATGAAAAAATTAGTTAAATTTTTTTTTCACGTCCTGAAAAAGTAGCTACATGTTTTTTTTATTTCATCAACAATTAGTCAATGCTTTTTTCCCCATTTCATCGAAAACTAGTAAAAGTTTCTTTTGTAGTTCATGAAAAAGTGGATTTGGTTTTTCATTTGCCTACTTTTTGACCCTCGACCCTAATACAAAGGTTCATATGGCGGGGTCACAAGGACTTTAACGCTGAAAACTGCATTTAAATCGACTCAGCCGCTCTCGAGCAAATCGGGGTCGGACAGACCGGCATGACAAAAACATAAAGTGGCATTCTCTCTAACGTCTTATCCGATTTTTTTTTCTTTTGCGCCCTATGCTAAGGTAAACGTTTTACGTTGAGTATTTTGTCTTTTGTCCTGTCAATCACCCGTCCCTCTGCTCAAGTGGTTTGTCCCCGCATTTCTACGCATCCGGATTAAAACGCTGGAGAAGCGAAAGGGAGTGGGGCTGGAGTTAAGGAAGAGTTGTCTGGGGGCTCATTAAATATGCACAAGGACAACTCCAGTCTGCGAAACCTTCCTTCCTGGATAATTCCAGCAAAGCTTTCCTTCCTGGAGCCTCCAGAAGCACTTAGAAAGTAAACAGTTCCAGGAAGGTTCCTTACCCGAATCACATTGTCTATGACGTCCGGAGAAATGGGAATCTCATCTGTTTCGTATTGGTACTTCATGAGGAGGCAGCGGAGTTGGAGAGAATTGAGCTTGAAGCAGTTGTGTGCCGCCGTTCCCACTTCATCGCCGTTTCTTTTCGGGGCCTGTCACAAAACATGGCAATAAAAAAAATCAATTAACAGTTTTCCGACTAAAAGCAAAACTAAAAGCATTGATTTTACTTTGAGGAGTCCAACTTTCAATTGAAAAGTATTAAAATCAAACACAAATGGACGACTGACAACATCAAAGGACAACTGCGCACAACTCTACTTTAGCATGAAAAACGTTTTATTAAATTAGCGTCCACAATTTTCCACGGTTTCTAACAATTCTCAATTTCGCTACATATTGCTCTTTTTATTAAATTGAAAAACTTAGCGAACTGTTCCAACGCTCCTCGATCAGCTTTTTCGCATCTCTTTCTCCAGTGTTTGAAAACCATGAAAACCAAACATCGTCCTTTCATTTTCGTAAGTGATTCAGCGATCTTACGCTTCCATCGCTGTCAAAATGGGGCAAAGTTACCTGTAGAAAGTGCGCCGCTTGCACAACGCGAACAAGGTGACAGTCGGCCGCGAGTTCGAGTCCTTGCTTCTCAGCCCACATTTCAATGCGGTTGAGCCTCCGCCGAATGCGATTCCCCCACGTTCTCCCACAGTAGTTTCTTCCGTCCATTGAAACGATCTAAAATATTTAGAGGACCAACAGGTCTTTCTTAGAACATGGAAACAGGATGCTGACGATGCTGGGCAAGTATTGACTCGAGTATTGATTTCAAACAGCATTTCAGCGATTCCAGCCTTTGTTTAAACTGCCAAGAGTTAGCAGGTAGAGGTAAACGTACCTTATTGAAAATGGCCATGTTAATAAAATGAAAGAGCTGGGAGAAGAGCTGAATTGTAAGCGCCGCATTAACACGACACCGGCGAAGGAGCGTCATTCCAGAACTCAGGACGGCCATCATCTGGAAACAACACAAGAGCAGCGTTAGGCGGTGATTACTTTTAAACAGTACTTCAGCCGCGCACTCCTCAAATTACAGCCTGAGCCTCCAGCAATGAATGAAGTTGTAAGTTTCAGCAGCGTTCAGCGCTAAAAATTTTCAGCGTTCAGCCTCACTCCCCAAATCTCAGCTGCTGTCGCTTTACCTTTACCAGCAGCGCACAGTGCTGTGGTGACATTTCAACTTTTACTACTACACCGCCACCGCTGCCTGTCAACACGGTTCTGCAGAACACAAGCTGACACAACATCTCACTTCCCCCTCAAATCGCTGATATTTGCATTGACAGCTTGCCTCCTACCTCAAATCCTGATTTATGATCATACGGAGATGGATTCCACGCCAAAAATTAATTAGACTCACAAGCGCTGTCAAAATCGCTGAAATTCAGCTACTCTGCAAGACTCTTCTAAATTGATCGACAGCGCGCTGTTTCCATTTCGATCATAAAGAAAACCGTTCATTTCATTTTGAACAAAAAAAACCGTTCGAGGAACAGTGCCACGTTCCACAGTAAAAACGTTTTAGGAGGCGGTAAACGGATTGTAGGCGTATTTCATATCTCAAAAGTGAAAGTCTATTAAATTCAATTGGAAATATAGACTTTGACCTTTCGCTCCCTCTGGAATCATAATAAAACGCTGGAGAGTGCTGGAAAAGGAAAAGAGGCTGGAAAGGAAAAAAAAACGCTGGAAAGGAAGATCCAAATTCACTTCCGTCTTCTTCCTACTTTCACCTAATTTCCTCATATCATTTCCCAAATCGAAATAGGCACAACAGAAGTCTCAATAGTGTGAGTGACGCTCTTTCGTCATCATGAGAGACGCTGCAAATAACATTTTCCAGGCAGCGATTTCTCCAGCCCAATTTCCAGCTCTAATCCCGGAACCTGAAAGGGGCTTAGGCAGCTACTTCCTTCAGAATCTAATGCGCCTTTCTTACTTAAATCACAATCTCTCCCATTTGCCTACTTTCTCCTAACTTATGTCGTCGTCATCGCCCACTTTGAGCAGTGACAAGGCCTCTTCCCTGACATGCCTCCGGAGCCTTAAGGCCAAAGGATTAAGGGAGGGAGTACTTAAAGGGTACTTAGACTCCAGGAGGCGAGACAGAGACAAAGTGAGTTGATCACTGGGAAAGAAATTGAAAAAAAAAATGCGCTGTTTCCTAAAAAAAAATCGCTGCTTCCAAAAAAATCGCTGGGTCGAAAATAAATGACAATTGAGTAGAAAGAAGAAGAAGAAAAAATCCATCTCATCCATTGACTTCTAAACCTCTCCAAATCCTTTCATCCCCTACCACAACAAAGTAATTTTTCCAAGACAAAAAACCCCAGATTTACGTTCCAGCGATTCCTGAATCAGCGATTTTCAGCCTATTTACTCCAGCCTCCCTGTCACATTCACGTGCAAAGTGAAATTCAGCACTACTTTAAAGAGGAGTGGCTAAATTTGGAGGAATTCTGACGTTGATTTTTAATTAATCACACGCTGTGAAGGCTCAAAAACAAAAGGCCTCTCCCGAACCTTCATCACTCACTTTCTCTCAGTTCACCCTCCTTCATTTGTGAGGACGCTGATTCTAATGAGCAGTGCTTCTGCTCCAGCGCTAATCGCTGCGGGAATTAGTAAGAGAGACTTACGGGTGCCGTCGCTATCTCGTCCTCCTCGTCCTTGTCATGCATGAAGACGTTGACGAGATTGGAGATCTCGGCCTGGATGCATGTGACGAGGTGTCTAAATGAGAGCTGGACAATTTCTGCCAGCACATCCTGAGCGTCCAATGAGAAGGCTCCAATTTGCCGGTCAGACTTGAGGAAGTGGAGGAGCTCTGAGGAGTTTGCCATCCAGAACGCAAGGACGTTTCCGTCCGTGTTCCGCTCCTGGATCACTTGCATGAGGATGTGGGCCACGCGGAGGAGGAAGGTGGAGAGGAGGTGGGCCCTTTCGTGGGGCGACACGTCGTAGCGGAAGTGGGTCGTGGCTCTGTAGCGGGCTGCCAGGTACAGTGAGTAGGTTGGCGCCAATTTGAACTGGAGGGTCGACGGTGACACGTTGGCGACCACCGCCGCCAAGAACCCCTCTTCTCCAGCCTCTGGAAGCTCAAGTGTCGCTGGAAGGATCGCCATCGAGTCCTGCCTTCCGCTCGATCTACATTTATGCAAACTCAAATCATTCTTTGTAAATGATTGATCGTTCATCAATCAAATTCCAATCATTTCAAATCATCAAACTCAAATCTCTTTTTTTTTGTCTTTTCATGAAGAAAAAAAACGGTTCAATCGCCGAGATAGCATAATATCGAAGTTCGGTAAAGCATTTTTAGAATTTGAAAACTTTCACTTGTAAAAAATTACAAGTGAATTAATTGTTTTCCTGTATTTTTGTCATTTTTCTAAATAATTTCTATTTTTCTGAAATTTTGCCACTTTTTGGCAAGTGATTTGATAGTTTTCTATAATTAAAAAAAATCTCCTTTGGAAAAAAAAATTGTAACATAAGGTGTATGAGAGGTTTAAGGGTCAGGGGAGTTAAACTTACAAAAAAGAGGTTGCGCTAAGGGGTTTCATGTCAATACCGAGAAAACCAAAACCGAGAACGACCCTAATCGAGAAAATCAAAACCGAGAAGAGCCATAAACATAAAATGTGTTTTCTCGGTTATGGTCCTTCTCGGTTTTAGTTTTCTCGGTATTGAGCTGCTACGAAGTGTAGGTGTAGATTGTGAGTAATTGGGTTAATTGAGCCTACTTAAGCCTAACTTACCTTGAGTTGAGGGCGTCGTCATGGCGGGAAGGACTGAGTGGTGGAGACTGTGACATTCGTCCCCCGTCGTCGTCGGGAGGTTGGTGGGTCAAGTGGCTACTTTCAGCTACTTCTCTACTCAAGTGCAAAGGTGCAGGAAGGGTCATCCAAGGGGTTTCGCATAAAGGCCCAAAACGAACCATCGAGCAAAGGACAAAAAAGAAAGAAAAACAGTGTCAATAATTAATTAACTAAGTTAATTAACAAAAATAATTAAGCTCATTTCCAGATGCCTAATTTGCTAAATTCCCATTTGCGTGCACGCATCATCATCTACAAACATGCAACTCGTCAAAGTTGGCTTCTCAGCGAATGACAGCTGCAAATGACCCACCAACTTTCACCTTCCAAATGCTCCACCAACTTTCTCCCTCCAAATGCCCCACCAACTTTCTCCTTCCAAATGCTCCACCAACTTTCTCCTTACTAAGATTTCAATGTCACTTCACGTTAACGGGAGAAAAATACCTACTTTGACCCTTTCTAATCTGACCCTTGTCAAGGGTCAGATTGCGTCAAGTAATACACAATTTTAAAAGCACAAAAAAAAACCTAAAAGATTCTGGTAATTTTGAAAATTTGAACATTTTTGGTTTTGAAAATTTCGATCCAACCTACCCCTCCCCAAGTACAATTTCACTTTGACGCACGGTTCTTACCGTTCCGAAAAAGATCGCCCACGGTGCTCGAAGCGAAAGTAGTAGTTTCTGCCGAAGCGGAGAATGGCTCCATGCTGGACGATGGCCGTTTCGTAGACCCTCTGACCATTGACATAGACATCCGAGTCACGTGAGGAGGGCGTGAGGGTGATGATGCCGTCGCTGTGGGAAATGACGCAGTGCCGCGGTCGGAGGCCATTCAGCTGCAGCCCACCCCAGTCACTCCCAACCTCAGTCACGTCCGACTCTAGAGCAATGCGCCGCCCCGTTTCGTTACCATCTGAAACAAACAGTTGTTGTAATTGATCGCTGCCAACATTCCAATGAGAACAAATCCAGTCCAAAGCGCATCAGGTTGCAGTACTATCAACTTCCAGCGCCCATAATGTTATAGCGCTGGAAAACTACACAAAAACTCCATTTGGAAAGACGAGAGAACAAAAACCTTTCATTGATTCACGGTGGATTCAAGGACCGTTGGGAACGGTGTCTGCTTAATCAACGGTCTCTATAACTTTCTCCGACCCATTTCCCAGATCGGATTAGTAACGAAGCTCTAGAATAGCTTTTTCTACCTTAGCCCCTACGACGACAACTTTTGGCGGAGAGGTAGCAGCGGTCCAATTACCACCTCATTACTTCCTAAAGGTGTCAACGTCAACACTTTACTGAAAATAAAAAGTTATTTGCACTCTGGAGAAAGTTATTTCCAGAAAATTGTCCAGGAAATAACATGGATTGCTGGAGTTTCGCTGAAAAAAAAAACCGTGGATGGCCACACCGTGTACTCTCAAGGACCGTTCCCAATTCTTTGACGAAAACCAATCGCTTTTGCGTGTCAGAAAGTGTTTACAATTAAACTCCTTTGTTTACGATACTTAAATAGGTTTGTAGTGTCAAATTCTTAGAAACAAGTTAATTGCGATCCAATTAGTCATCGGCCAACACTATTCTTGAAATGTGATACAGTGAAGTTAAACAAAACTCGATTCATTACTTGATTTGCTCATTCTGTTTGAACAGCGTTTTATTTTTCCTTGCTCATTTGAACAGCCTTTTATCTCCGCTTTCAAACCGCGCATTTTCGCTTCATCAATTGAACAGCGTTCATGATTTGAACAGTTTTTGATTACGATTCATGATTTCATTAAAATAAAACTTTTCTCATGCTTTTAAAAGTTTAATTTACTTCGTTTTTAATTTTAAATTTTTCTTTTTGATGACTCAAAATACAGTTTTATTGAAATCAATCAAATAGAGTCATATTTCTCCACCTTTCCTGCAATCCCCTTCTAAAAAAAAGAAAGCTAAACTCCAATAAAAAAAAAAACTTTTTCAAAAACTTTTTTGAATTGAATTGAAGTCGTCCTCCAGAGAAATCTCTCTCCACTTCAACTTTTTTGAAACGATTTGCAATTCAAATTTGATTTTGAAAATCAAGACCAAACCCTCAAATAACTCTCAAGTGATCGACCTTTTCTCCTATTTATAGCACACCTTCGCCCACTCATAACCACACCAAATTCCCAGAAATTTCCAAAATTCCGCCTCAAATGCCCCTCGGAACGGTGGACCGTTGACAAAAGCACCGTTCTAAAAAACCGTTGACAAAAGCACCCTTGATTTCTTCAAGAGTGATGACTCCTACTGAATTTTCATAAGATTGCTTTCTCCGATTCCAAAACTAAATCGTTTCTCATCAAGTCCATCTCACAATTAAAAGGGACTCCTGTCAGCAACCCTTTTCACTTTCTCCCTCCAAGCACTTTCTCCCTTTCTGCTTTCTCCTTTCTACGTTTCTGCTTTCTCCAACTAACATATTGCAAAATTATGCACGGACATTTCCGTCGACTCAAATTTAACGTCAATCACTATGTCTGAAAGGCTGAAGGCTTTTTTTTTTACAGTGAGTCACATGAGGCAGAAAACAGAAAAGGAAATGAAGTAGGGAAGCACTTAAGAAGCCGCTTAGCTTTCTCCAGCACAAAATTCACTTTATCTTTCCCCGAAGCCCCTGACGCACAAAAGTTTTGACTTTCTCCAGTCGTCATTCCTTGGAGAAAGTCAGTTGAAAAGAAAGCTTTTTTGCAAGGGAGACGGAAGGAAAAGAAAACGGCGTAATTACGCTTCCCTTGCAAACAAACCTTCCAGTCCTCGCTCCCTCCCTTAATGGCTCCTAAATATTTAAGGTTTAGAACAACCAGCAGCGTTCAGCGTAAGCTTTGAACAATTGAACCTAAAGTCGCTTCCTACGTGATTTCTAAAAATAGGCCCAACATTAAGCGTTTCACTCCGTCCATCTGCCCCTCCTCACCCAAATTCTCCAAAAATAGACTCCAAGAAACACAATCTAGCGGTGATCAAATATACAGAGCGTTTCAAAACAAACGATCTCCCTCCCCCATCTCCCCTCAAAAAGAGAAAGCCAGGAAGGTAAAAGTATTGGACATTGGATTCCTAGCACTTTCTAAAGAACTCCTCTACTTTCTCCGACTTTCTCTTCTAATAAAAAATGCTCTGTACAACACAAAGTTGCTTGCTCATCCCATGGCCACTGGATGAGTCAATAGTACGAATCGTCCTCAAATGTTTGCTCGCTCCGATGGCCATTGTTTACAATCACTTCAAAAATAAAAAGATTTCCAATTTCTTCTGGAAAATGGTCAATTTTCCACTAAAAGGAAAACAAAAGTTTCTTTTTTTTTTCAAAAAAAAGTTTTTTGTTTTTCTTTTAACAACACCCGGACCTAAAACCCAAAACCAAAAGTTTTTAGGTTTTAGTTTTTTTTAGTTTTGAACTCTTTTGATCTACTTAGCTTTCACTTACCTTAATTAAATTTACGGAAATTAAATTTCAAGTTACGCAAATACATCCCACAAAATTGGATAAAATTTTTAAGTGACTTATTTTTGTAACCCTCTTCAGATACCCCTAGGTTACGTTTTTTTGTTATTAATTTAAAAACTTTTTGAGTGTGTATGACAAAGAAGCGGCTTAACTTTAACATCAAGGTAATTGACTAGTTTTCGTCGAATTTCCAACACCCTCCAACTTTCTCAACTTTCTCCAAAAGCACTTTTTGAAGGGAAAAGGGAAAGCATAACTTTCTCCAACATTTCCCACTCCATCTTCCTTAGCAATAACACTTGACTTCCTCCAAACCACTTGTAATCAAATTGCGGAAGTCATAATTTGATTTGACTTCATAAAAAAAAAACTTCCTCCACACCAATACAACTCGTGAGAGTAATTCCATCCCAACACACTTTCTCTTCCCACAAACTTTTCTCTCATCAGTGTTCAACTCAAACTTCTCGGGGGGTTTTCAGCCTGAAAACGCTCTTTTTACGCGCACATCTCAACCAAAAACAAAAGCTATTAAACGCATCTGCTCTGCCCTCCACGCCAATTTGTAAAAAGTAGACGGCCATTGTTAAAGGCCAGGAACATAATCCTCACCTTTATAACCCCTACAGTGCCTTTTCTTAAAAAGAGAAAGTCAAAGAGAAAGCATTTTTTCCTATACAAAAAGAGAATGTCTGGAAAACAGATCGTTTTAAGCGTAAATGCTGAATTGAAATCCAAAATTTACCATTATCAGGCTATCATTACCTTCAGTCCTAGATTATACCCTTTTTGTTTTCGTCAACATTACGTTTCTCAGACTTGTTTTTGTAACATTACATAAAAAAAGGCTCTGTACATCTCCCGCCTTACTTTACTTTCATCAAAACAAACTTTCTCCATTCTTTCTAATCTTTATCTCAAGCAAAAAAAAAAAGCTAAAGCACAATAAATTAATCTTTGTTCTTCCTAAACATCCTAGATTTGGATTTGTTGCTTTAAAATTCAAAAGCAGAACTTTGCATAAACCCGTCTTTCGTCAAAGTCTAATTTGCTTTTACATCTAATGATAGCGATGGCTAACCAGCGACATAAGGAGGTGATAAATACGCTGATCGCTGATTGATGATGAGTTTCTTACACTTTGGTCTGTGCCTGTAATGATTGAGTTGTCACTTACCAGGCAAAAGTTCGACCATTAGCGGCTCGAGCTGTCCCTCATAGCTTCCGTGGTAGCCACTCCCTCGATCGCTCTCAGACCGTCGACCCGCTTTCTTCTTACGCTTTCTGGGGTGGTAGTCAGAGGGTCGCCGCCTCACGTGGAACATAACTGACCCTACAACCACAGTAAAGGAGTCATTAGCAAAAAAACAAAGTAATTAACAACTTCCTCTAACTAATTGCCGCATTCAATTATTCAATTGAATTTTCCGGAAGCCCTCAACCGAACGCTTTTCACAACACAACGCTTTTCATCAACTTGAACACGCTTTAATGAGTCGAGTTTTAAATGCTCTGTTCAACAGAACCACCTAAATCCAAATTAAAACTTTTTTTAATTGTTATTTTTTAATTAAGCTGCTTTTACGATATAATCTTCAAATTAATTCTAAACATAACAGTTGCAGAGTTTAAACGCCACATGAACAAAACACGCTTCAAAACATACGAAATCACCAAATTCCGCTGTTGTGATTAAGGGTTCGAGCATTTTAGACCGAAAAAATGTTAATTTAATGCAAATATTCCGTGAAATTATCAAAAACTGCATTAGTACTACCAACAACAAAAAAAAACAATAATGAGTCCAGTTCAAGGTGTAATTTTCAACTTTATTTAGAAAACTTCTTTTTTAAATTCTGCTTGAATTCCACAGATTGTCAGACTTTAAAATTAAAAAAAAAACATGTCAGTTCCAGAGCTCAAACGCCATATAAACAAAATACACTTCAAACCCTGCGAAATAATTTCATTTTGCAGTTTTGGTGATCGCATACATAACATCGTTTCCTGTATTTTAGAATAAGGAAATGACAGGCGAAGCATCAGTGGAATTTTCAAAACCGAATTATTTACTATAGTATTTCCAAAAAAAAAATGAATTCTAGAAGGTTACCCAGCACAACTTCATATTGACAGTTGCGACGCCGCGTGGAGAATGACCAAAGGCCCATCATTTTGACCCTGTCACGTCTACAAGGAACGACAATTGAGCAGACTGGACACCGTGACCGTGACACGACCCTTCACGACACCGTTGACTGTCACAGTAGGAGCACCAACAATTTCCACCAATCATTGAATAATCACAGCGTGCGGAAAAACAGACTTATCGCTTATTTAGTAAAGTTTTTTTTAATTTAAGAACAGTAGCTGAGTCTCATCGCTGCAGCGATAAGCCATAGCTCTCCAGCAGGAACTTTCAGTTCTACCACCACCGTCCCGCTCTCGCTTCATACTCAACTCAAAATTCGCTGTAGCGCTTTCTCCCACAAAATTGGACGAGCAGCAGATTTGGACTGTTGGGAGAAGCGATGTTGTGAGAAGCGCTGGAGGGAAAGCGCAAAACTAAAAACAGCGATTTTCAGCCCAACAAACTCACCCCTTCCAGGCGGCTGGTTCATGAGAATTGACAGTGGAGAGTCGTCGTCGTCCAAAATGCTTTCTCCTTCCCCTTCACACACCTGCGCAGGTAAAAAGAGAAAGTCAATTAAGCGTTTTTAAAGACAATTTCAAAATAAACGGCACGCACGGCAATTCAGCGTCATTAAAGCCTTAATGATTCGGTTGTAAATGACGGTGAAGGAATTGATATCTCTCAAATATCAATCAACCCGCTTTCTCCTACATCTTTCTTCCGAAAATTCGCACTCAAACTATTTTTCAGCGATTTTTTGACGTTCTAACAATGCTTGCAGCGTTGAGCGATGAGCATCACTTCAAAAGAATTATTATGTAACAGGAAACTGCTATTGGATTCACATGAGAATTTCTCTATAAATTTAGGAAGGACGACAGGTGAAAACCTAGAATTTCCTGTTGTTCTATAATGAGCCAGAATAAATTTTTTTTTGAATTAAAAAAAGAAGCCACGAAAATGACTCTTTCTGGGGAAAGTAAAAGTTTCCCAATTAAGTATAAAAAGCAAATTCAATTTTCACTGTTTGAACGAAACTGAAAATTGTGAAGAATCCAATTTCCAGCCCAGAAGTTAGTTGTTGTGGAAAGACAAAAACTTATGGAAATTAGTCTGACAATAGCCTCTCCAGCGTTTCAGCGGAAGGGCTTAAGGCTGCAGAATCACTTAATTATCAGCGAAAACTTTGCAAGAAAGGCGCCGATCGACGCAAAACTTTATCATTTTAATTTGATCCGTTGTTTCTCCAGCGAAGAAAACAAAGAATCGAGTTAAAAGAAAAGATTGGAGTTTCTGGAAATGACTTTCTCTTTTTCTTTTATCAGAAATCTGCTGGAGAAAATGTTTGTTTTCTCCAGAACTGAGTTTATGATCATCTCTCGCTCGCTTCTGGATCATTATCAGTAAATTGAATACTGGAAAGCATATGGGTGAGGCGGAGGGCTGGAATCGCTGGAGAAGAACTTTTACAAAAGTTGTGAAAGTTTGAAAAATAACAAATTGTTTTCTAAACCCTTTGAAGAAGAGAAAGTAGCGAAAAAAAAAGTTTTTTTAAAAACAGCCACAGGAAATTCAAAAAATCTACCTGACTTGGAGAGCGGATCTTTCAAGGAAAATTCAAACTTCCTTTTTTATTTAAAACTTTATGAAAAATTGATCAAGTCAAAGCAAGTGGCCTTGAAGGTTACATGAACGGAAGTTACAAAAAAGCTTTTAAGGAAAAATTGCTTTCGCAGTTTGTGACCCTTAAATTAACGAAAATTGATTTGATACTGGATTAAATGCTGGATTGGATACTGTTCAAGTATAATTACCTGGACAAGGCAGTAGAGCTGTGCATCTTGCTCAATGCCATACTTGGCCAGCATCTCTTTGACAACATGAATGGCCGTGTCATTGACAGAGAGGAGCAGCGTTTTGTAAGGTACATCGCGACAGAGTGATTCTCCATAAATTTTTAAAGTCCCTCCCGTGTCAGGGCCCCCGTCCCTCGATCGAAACTGAGCCAATTTCTTCTCGAGCTTTTGCTGCCGCCGCCTCCGCATCACGGCGTCAGGGTTCGAGATGGACCTTGTAAAACTCGTCTCTGGTAGTTCTAGAATAAAAAAAAAATAAAAAACAAAGCTAGATTTTAGATTTACATAATCCTCTTTCTATAGATCATTCTTTAGATCTCTATTCAATTTACAGTTAGAATAAAAAGCAAAGTTGAGAGCTTGCGGGCGAAAAAAGAAGAAGAAACGTTTCGAATTCAAATATTTCGACGTTGTTTTCGTTACCGTACTGTCATTTGATCACCTTCAAATTCTGAATTTTCCACCTTTCAATTCCCACTCGAATACAGATTAAACGTGGAAACGAAAACGTGGAAAATTGTTGGAATCAGAATTTTCTCATATGCAAACGACCACACGGTAAAATGGAAAATTTCAAATTCAAGAAGTATTGAAGAGATGAGAGCGTAAATTCTGGATTTACCCGTGTATAATTTCTCTGCTACGCTGGCAGCAGCGGCTGCTTGCTTGTCCTGCTGCTTCTTAAATTGCTTCTTCTCGCGCTTGCTCAGCTTCCTTTTGAAGCTGTTGTCGAGCGGCATGTCGTGTAAGCGATTTGTCTAAAAATACAAAGTAAAAATGGCATTTACATAAGTTTTTCAAACAAAGTTTAGGTTTTAGTTTTTTAAATTTTCAGTTTTTAGCCTTTTTCAAACCTTTTCATCGATTCGCCGTAGAAGAAATCGCCCTTCGCGATCGTCAGAGTGCCAATTGAGCTGAACCAAAAGCGGCCTCTCGTGATCTTCCAGCCTCCGCTCCTCCCCATTCTCGTGAATCTCATATAAGGCATATTGTGGAATGGACAGCATTCGCATGTCTGGACGAAACTTTTCGACAAGCGTTTCAATCGCTGCCTTTGCAGTGGCCGAAGAGGCGACGCGAATACACTTTGTGGCCACCTTGGCTCCAGCCTCTTGAAAGTAAAAGCGCATAACGCCATGAAATTCACCCTCCTGCAATTAAGTAATTGAATAACATCAACAATAGGTCACTTAATAACTTCTAAAATTAGTATTGAGCAGTTTTTACTTCATTTGGTATTGAAATTTCAAATAAGTCGAGTCGATTTGCATTCCACTCAGCAATCAGCTGCAGTAACGTTTCCCGGCTATGCCCAATCTTTTGTACAAAATCGTCGTCTTCGGTACCCATTGCGAAGTTGCGATTTGATTAATTTCCAATAACTAATTGTTAGTTAAGTAGTTGCGTAGAAGTCCTTAAGTTTCCACGGCTGAAGCGTAGCGATCGCTGTCGAAGCGATTATTTCCTTTTTCGTTCGTTGAGGCACTCAAAGGCTTCCGAAATCGTTTCTGCAATATTCAAATCACAACATTTAGGATCATCCTTACAATCGCTATCGTTACCCGTCCATACAAATGATATCGATGATTAATTGTGCGTTATCTAACGCACAATTAATCAGCGTCCATTATATCCCACACTTTTCGATCACCAATTTCAAGGTTGTATTACCAGTTCGCAAATCGCTTTCAATTATAACGCTATTTCACAATTCTTTATTCAAAGCGATTTATTAACAATCGAAGAGATATTCGTTAAAATAGTCCAATTGATTCAGTCTAACAGCCAGACGCTGATCGATCATCTTTCGCAGCGATCTGCTGCTTTTTGTTTTGTCAATACGCCCCCACTACTACCACATAAACAATCATGAACCTTAGGGAGATTGACAATCAAAGTAATTGATTCTTCATGATTAACTCCCTTGCAAACTTAACGTTGAAGGACCATGAGAGGTCAAAGGTCAACCGACAAATCCACCATATTAGCCACTGGCACCAGGTGTTCTCTTACCTTTAAAAAAACTAGTTTTCCGACGCAGTAGAAGTTAAGTACTCCTTAAGTCATGATCGCTGCCAGCGATTCACTGGAACGTTTTACACTTTGGAAAGCGCACTGGTAAGACTAATTGTTAATTGAAGTACACTTGAACAACTAATTAAGGGTATGAGGCACTTTGATGGAGAATCAATTGAAAGTAATTTGAAGGCGAGGAGGGAGAAGACAAGAGTGAGACTTGCCTTGGCAGACAGAGGGATGAAATTAGAAAAACAAGATCAACGGCACTACTCTCGGAATGCTTAGATTCCTCGCTAATGGCCCTTAAGATGCTGCCCTTAAGTCCCCCCTCTTAACTGACCCTTTATCAGCCTATAAACAATTAATCTTGGATGCTCTCTGTCAAGGGCCCTCCTAAGTGCTCCACCACACCTGAAAAGGACAAGGTTAGAATCGGCAAGGAAGAGGAAGGCGTTGACTCTGTGCCCTCAAGGCATCACGCAACAATAGACAAACGCAGGGAGGCTTTGCTTACAGGTGAAGAGTAGGGCTAGCCTATATCCTATGATTAATTCAAGTCCTCTCAATTGACTCTTTCGTAGGGATTCCACATGGTCCTCGGGCACAGGGGGCCCTTCAACTCAACGCAGGATTCCGTAGGGGCACTTGAACAATTGTCATTCACCTTTCGTTGCTAATTGATGTCACCCGAAAGGTGTCAGAGTCCTAATTGTGTCAATGGACCAAAGCCCTTTCACTTCCTTTTGTTTCCCACCGGTGTAACCTGAAGCGATGCTTGGCAGTATACTGCCAGCATTTTCGTAAATGATGTTTTGTAGTTTTTCAGAAGAATGGCAATTAGTCACGTTATAATTAAGGCAGGCCCTCCAAACAGGAATGCTGCACAATAACAATGAAAGGAACTTCCTGTCCTCTCTCCATTCATGTCAACAAACACAACGGTTTTCTGTGTCACTGCCACCATGATTTACGCTAGTGGGACTACTGAACTACTGGCGAAAATCCTGATCAAAACGATTCTTTTTTGTGAAATTTTGATCAAAACGTTTTTGTGAAATGTGGATCAAAGCGTTATTTGTAAAAGGATCAAAACGTGTTTTGTTAATTTTTGGGTTTTTCAGGGTGGCCTCAACCAGACAATTTATTGGAATCGCAACTTGACGTGAAACGTAAACAATTACTAATGCGTTATGAATCCTCGTGAAGATAATCGAGCCGCGTTTTGTTTCTGTTTAGTTTCAGGGAGATAAGTACCCTCCAGGAAAAAGGGTGAGCACTTGAGTTTCCAGCGATTAGATTAGGACTGAAACTGGGAAAAATCGCTGATTGGCAAAGTCAAGGAACCCAAGCTCTAATCGGTCGTCTAACGTATTTGCAATGCAAATTAACGTCGTCGGAAGTACAGTACCGGAAGTAGAGGAGACATTTCTCAAAATGAAGCAAATGAAGCCTCACTCATGACGACGACGCTTCACTTTCTTTTGCCATCATCATTAATTCCAAAACGTACTTTCAGCGATCACCACCACGGCTCATGCCTTGTTGTCACTGACTCAGCGCCATTGATTGACTGGGTCAGAAACCAAACTCAAAAATAGAATCACAATCGCTTTGTGGGAGAGAATAGCGTTATTTTGGGTATATTTCCGTAAGTCAATTACGAGAAGCCAGGATCTGTGAGTAACAATAAATTAAGACGCTTAAGTGGGGGCTGGAAGTGAGGAATTTCAATGACGCTTCAGTCGGGATGAGTCATCGTTCAATTCACTCACCAGACTACGCTGCAAAGGGAGCGAAGTCACTGTTCAATTTGCTGATCGCTGCAGATCGCTTTATTCAATTAAAAACATCATTAAAATTAACTAGTTTACTTCCACTAACTTCGGAAATACTTTCTGGAAGCGAATGAGATATTTTCGCTTTACTTCACTTTACTTTCAAGCGTGTCTTAAGCCCTAAGCAGTAGTACTGGCAGCATCCTCGTGTTCTTTTTTTTCTACAAAAAGTACTGGCAGCATCCTCATGATTTATATATGCAAATTCAAGTGCTCACTCAATTGACGAGAACATGTAAAAAGAAAAGAAAACTTAATAAAAAAAAATACTTTTGCTGTTTTTAAAGCTTGAATCGTTCTGACTTGTTTCAGAACAAAATTTCGATGGTGAAAGTCGTAAAAAGCGGTGAAAAGTTGAATTTTGAAATTTTTACTTTGCTAAAACTAGACGCCATTGGGAGCAAATAAATACGAATTCACAAGTGCAGATTCGGATTTTGAAGTATTTTATTAATGAATGGCGTTAAGTCTTGTTTTTTTTTCTCCAAGATTCAGCTTTCACTGAACGCAAAAGCAAAATAATTTACAAGTTCCTTTCACTTTTCAAGTTTTTGTAATGCAATGCAAAAACTACATTGTCGTAAATCAAAGACACATAATGACAATTTACTCAAAATTGGCAAACAAGAATTTCCGCACTAATTGTCACTTTAATTCTCCCGTTGCTATTCATTCATTCTGTGTGTTATCATGAGAAGCGTGAGGGAGATACACAGAATCACTTGAAAGGGAAAATTAGGCGAAATAAGATTAAAGTACATATCATATATGATCTCCGTTAAAATGTGAAAGTACAGCACAATTCAAAAGCGTTGACGCTGTATAATTTAGTTCTGAATTGGTTCAGAACAAAATTTGAATGCTAATTACGGTGAAAGTCGTAAAAGGGAGGGAGAAAGTCAAATTTTCAAATATTTTTCCTCAAATAAGACGCCATTGAGAAGTAATATTACCAATTCTCAAAAGTAGAAGTCAGATTTTGTTCAGTTTGAGAATTTACTATAGTTAGATGCCATTAAGAACTAAAATTACAATTTCGTACAGCTACCAGTACGACTTGAAATTCCTTAAATATAAGCGGCGTCTAGTCTTGTTGTATTTTCAAAAGTATCACTTTTCCAAAAGGAAAATGTTGCCAACTTTTAGCATTACTTTAACTCTCGCAGTTTTCTAGTTTTTTAAATGTTATGAAATCAAATTAAATATTTAGTGCACTTGAGCTCTAATTTATTGTTACCACTTTAAGTGGTGGCTAGAAATGAGGAATTTTAATGACGCTTCTATCCTGGATTAGTTATCGTTCAATTAACTTCAAGAGAAACGCTGCGAAACGAAGCGATCAATTTGATGATCGCTGCAGATCCCCATTAATTAAAATCATCATTAAAGTTAACTAACTACGTTTACTTTCACTAAAATCTGATATACTAACCTGGAAGTGAACGAGGCATTTTCGCACTTCAAACGAAACAATGTTTCACTTTTTTTTCAGTAAACCGTAATATTGGCAGCATTCTCTTGCTTTTACTGTACAAGTACTGGCAGCACCCTCGTGATTTATTTTACAAATATAATTTACTGACTCAATTGATAAGAACAGTGTCCAAAAAGGAAAACATAAAAATAGAATCTCTTGCGCTGATTTTTACAGGTAAAACGCTTAAAATGGCGGAAAGCTCCAAAGTCAAAGACAAGGCAGATCATAGACTAAATAACAATAAATTATGGTGATTAGGTTTTTAGGAATGGGGTTTGATGATCCCTCTGTTTGAAAATCAGCGCATCCAATCAGATTCGCTAGAATTTCTTCTGCACCGCACATGCTTGCATGGCCACGGTGATCGTCTTCCCTTCCGTCACTGACATGCAGTACATTCGACGTCCATCCCGGGAGTATCGAATACTGTAAGCACAAAGTAACAGTTAGTTAATGTAATTGCTCAGTTAACTAATTTCCCTTAATTCAATTTAATTTAATCAAAATTAATTAACTCACCTTTGAACCGGAAGGGTCCAGATTTGAGGCACTTTGAACTCATTTACAGGGCGCAGGTCCCAGGTTGAGTAAAATCTGCAAGAAATAGTTTTGATTTTAACTTAATCATAACCACAGTTAAGTTAATTACGCTTAAGTTAAATCGCTGGAAGCGTTACCTAATTAGTCCGTTATTGAATCCCAGCGCAATTAAGTTAACATTTTTCCCTGGATCGAGGCTACTTAAACAAACGGACTCTATTTTTTCTTCTGGGCGAATTTCGTCAATTAGAAATCCGTTAATTGTTCGGACGCTCACAAAATTATTTTGACGATTTAGCAGCAAAATGTCGCCAGTAGATCTTGACGAGTACACGAAATCTATGGCCACTGAATGCTCAATTACGTTTGAAAACGAAATTCTGAAAAATTAAAAAACGCAATTCAGAAACCAAGTTTTAGATTTCGAAAAAGATTTTTACTAGATTTAGGATTTCAAAATTTAAGTCTTTTCCGAAATGTTCAATCTGGAATTTCAAAAAATTGAAAATTTACCGATTCATGTCCCAAGCCATGACATAGGATTCCCCGGAACATGACAGCGCTACTGAAAACTCGTGATTTAAATCAATGTTTCTGATTGGTTGATAGTGCCCCACGAGTTCAACGGAGTCCAGTACTTTGTCCAGCGTCGCTGAAAGCCTCAGCACTGAAATCCGTCCTGACTGGTGACCAACCCAAAGTGTTGTGTCAATCCCGGCACATGTTGTGATCTGGTTTAAAAAACAGAGTTTTAGCGATGAATAAGCGTTTCAGCGATTTCAAGCGTTTTCAGCCTTACCTCGTCTGCAACGCAGAGGTAAATAATGTTGGACTTGATGCGGATTCCGCTCGAGTCCCATGATCCCACGA
>VYYI01000344.1:0-34424 GCA_021029175.1 Bilobella aurantiaca | reverse complement strand
GTTCTTTCGAGGGCCATAAAAGCACTTGACGCAAAAATATCTTCTTTTTTTCCCTCTTCTGCAAGGGCCCACTCGTAATGAACACATCAGGCTAATCAGGCTCTATACATTACTTCCCTCACATCCAGGCCCATACAGAGTGTCCCTGAGACAAATAGATCAAAAGGATAGAGGCCTGGAGGAGACTGTTCACATAAAAGGACAAATGTACAGTGAGATTCAAAAGGAAAGGCAAGGGTGAAAGTCATTCATTGATGCATCACAGAATCTCATTAGAGAACAACAACGAGTTCTATTGGAAGCGGGGATCTTGGTGAAAGCATTTTTAGTATAACAGGATCAAGTCACTGAATACGCAGAAAGGCAAAATAGTAATCAATTATCCAAAAAAAAAAAAAAAATTTCAATTTTAGGCCTTCTTTTATTTTTCACATTTTTATTTTAGGCTCTTAGTTTTAGGATCTTGAAGTTAGACTATTTTAAAATTATAGTTTTTTTTAAGAATGGATTTTAAAATCATGGAATTTTGTATATCAAATTACTCTCTTTTTGACTTGTTTTTTGAAATTTTTTAACCCTTTAGTTTGAACTTTCTCCAAGTAGTTTTTCAAAGAGAAAATTTAATTGGGTCAATTACTCTTAGGAGAAAGTAAAAAAAAATATGAGAAATAAGGATAAAGTGAAAGTGGAAGATGAAACAGGCGCTTCTGTAGTTTTAATGGAAAGAAATTAAGGGTTCCGTGTAATTTTAAGTCAAGATTTGTGTGATTCAAATCCTAGAGAGACAATTTCAAAGTAAAAAAAAAAGAGAAAGCAGACGCTGAACTGGAGAAAGCAGTCTGAAGGCGTTAGGAGTTAACTACTGTCGACTTTCTCCGGCGAAGAGAAAAAGGGTTGGGATGGCCCAGGAGCAGATTCCCTATTTTTGAATTTTCCCGCAGTTGAACGAGCTATACCCTATAGCAAAAGGGCTCCATAGCAAAAGGGCCTCATAGCAGAAGGGCCCTATAGCCAAAGAAGGGCCCATATCTTCCCGGTTGCGTTGCCCTCTCCGCCCGGAGAGAGGCCGTGTCCCGGAGAAAGCTTGTCTTTTGATCTCTAGGCGGAGAAAGGCCTCTCTCGACTTTCTCTTTGGAAAATTCATTAAAATAAAAAGATATATCTTTTGATTAGAATCCTCCGCCGTCATCCTTTTAATTCCTCTTTTAAAAAACTTCATCAATTGCTCCCTCTCCGGGCATCACAACTTTCGCCTTATTATCCAGCATCCAGCATCCAGCATCCTCTCAAGCATCCCCAGCATCCAGCATCCTAAGCATCCATCTCAACTAATCAAATTATTTGTTCAACTTAAGCTCCTCTCCACTTCACTTCCTCTCTAATCAGAAAGAGTTAGAAGGAAGAAGGAAAAAAAACGACATTAGCAGACGCCGCTTCCAGCTCATCACTTAAGGGCTCCACGACCCCTTACAGGGCGGGCCAAAAATTCCAATTTAAAAAATGGCCCGGTCTCTCCAAAATTCCCTCGCAAATTTATGCTCCTTTGAAAAACTCCCGTCATAGAATTTCTCAATTTAGAAAAGCATCTTCGATTTTTATCTTTTTTTAATTAGAAATTATAGCTTAATCTCCGAGATTGCTTAAGGGTGCTGAAGGTGATCAGCATCTAAAAAGTGGACTTTTTTTCTAATAATTTTCATTTTGGCATTTTTTAATTTATCAGTTTTAAAAGTTATGTTGGGAAATGGCTGAAATGTAAATCACATACACATCAATATGTGAAAGCATTTTGCTTTCACTCAATGAATTATTAATTACAATAATTATAAACTTTATGTGTAAATTTGAGTCAAATTGTGTGAAAAAAATCAATTCATGGCTTTTTGATTAAAATCAATCAATGCCAATCAATCAATCGTTTATTTGACATTTGAGGTAAGCCATCGTCAACATGATTACACTGTGTAATTTACACAAAACACATTCAAGTTGCACATGAATTTTGAAGTAAATCAATCAATAGGATCGAAAACTATTACATTTGATGATATAGAGGTGCACTTCAACTATGCCTTTTCAAATGTAACAACAAATTAGGCATGGTTCGAAAAAATTTTTTTTTTAGAGTTATGCGCATCCGCCCTGCTCGGAAATATTCAAATAATCTTGGATTCTGTAGCTCAATTTCTCATCACTTCTACAGATTCTTCCTGTTCTAGAAAATTAACTTTCTTTTTTGAGATCGTTTAGAAGAAGACGGATGAGAAAAGGGTCCGTCAAGGGAGGGAGACTTTGAATTGGCGGAGAATTAATCGGGGCCTGAAATAAAGGGCCTAACTGCCTCGGCGAAGGGCCCTAAACTGCCTTTGCTGACGGAGGAGATTGACTGGAACTTAGGAATTAATTCGATAGGGAAATTCCATTGTCAATCATTCCAAAGGAAGCGACATCGTCCAACATGAGTCAACGCGATCTTCCTCCAGCGATTCCAGCGATTTTTTTTGGCAGCGTCTGGATGGAAACTTATCCAGATCTCGAGACGGATTCCAATTTCCAATGAACATGAAAAATGGAGGTTTTGGGTAGAGGGATGGCGTGGGAAGTGACCGGCGACACTTCAGCCCAAAACGTTTTTCGGCGACTGGTGCTAGGGCTTCTGGATCTAATTTGTCAGGAGGCCCAGTGGCGGTTCTTTTCGATTTGAAAAAGTGACAGGCGGATTAAGATGAGGTGCAACCTGTAAGACAAAGGGAAGCGACGTCGGCGGCGCATTTTACAACAATCTATACAAGGGAAGGCAAAGGGGCAATTAGCTCTCGAGAGCAGAAGAAAGAATAGGATGAATGAAAAAAAAATGAAACATAACAGAAATTTTGGCAGTAGAAAAAAAATACTTATTAATTGCTCCCGTCATCCATCTTATTTGGAAAATCTGTCTTTCAAAAAAAACTGAGGGGATGAGCTTCTAGTTCGAAAGTGATAACACACCGGACTCGAGAATTTTTCAGGATGATTTAAATCACTAACCGATTTAAATTTGCAATCAATCAAATCAAATCAATCTACCGTGCTCCCAATAAAAAAGAGTCGAGTTTTTAAATTTTGATTTCTCCTTATGGGAGTTTACACGCATTTTCTCCATGGCGGCAAAAACTCGACTCTTTTTTAATGGGAGAACGGTAGCAAATTTGCACATGATTTGCTCCTAATTCCAGACAACAAATTTTTTTTTCTTGTTTTGTTTTGTTTGCTTTCACTTTCACAAATTAGTTTTTGGCATTCCCGAATCTTCCTCAAACAAATTCATTAGAAAATGTGATTTAAATCACTACTCGATTTTCCACACATGGTTTCAAGTATATTTTAGAAAAAAAAAATCCCAGGAAAAAAAATCACCGGGATACATGAATACGGGATGATGAGTTTTAATCGGTTACTTGATTTTAATCAGATTTTTTCAAAACTATTTTCGAATTCTACATGTATGACAAAAAAAAATTGAGTTTGTAGTGAACTTGTTCTAAAAAATTGAAATTTTTAGCAGTAACTGCTAAAAATAAATAAAAATACAATCTTTATTTAAAACGTGTTAATTTTTTTTAAACGAAACATATGTTGACGGTAGTATGTGAACAGCGTCTGGAGACGTTATCCATTAAGCAGTGTCATTAGACGAAGGCAGAAGGAAGGCTTCTGGAAAATATGATCTTCCTCATGAGTTCTTATTTTGAGAAATGATTAATTGCAGGTCTTCGCCAATGGCTACTGGAGATCTCTGACGATCTTCACAAAAATCGCCACTTATTTTTTTTCTTCCCTCTTTCTGCCCTCCGACGACTAATTTCTCTTGAGCAGCAGCAGTAACTCTAATCTTCCGTTTTTCATCTTGCGTCAAATAATAAGTTTCACTACTCATCATCACCCAGACATGGGGGGGGGGGGGGGGGGGGCAAACAAGTAATTTTTAACGTTAGTGTAACACACGCGAGCTCAATGCCTCGTCTTCGAGGATCATCAATTCCGCCGCGCAGAGTGCGCCTCTATTGGCAAAAAAAGACGTTTCAAACAACTTTTCTCGTTCGGTGAAAGTTAGAAAAACTCTCAAATTCATTTTTCAAAAAAATCCCAATTATAAATTAAAGGCTGAACACGGGTTTAGGCAAATTAATTCTTGAATAGCCTTGCTGTCCTAGAATGGGCTTATTGGGCTTTTGAAATAAAATAATATCAAAAGCTGTTGAATAGTTATGAAATATTTTAACTTGCACAAGTTATCAACCGTTGGAGAAAAGTTGGCGATTGGGTGAAAAAAAATGCGCTGTTCAGCTAAAAGTTTTAGAGATGAGTGAAAAAGAGAAAGTGTGAAAGAGAAAGTGTAAAAGAGAAAGTTGATCATTTGAATATCTTGTGTTCCAGATCACTTTAGAGTATCCTAATTTCGGCTTTCAGTTAATTTGAAAAATGAAACTGAAATTTTGGGGAAAAAAATCAGGTAAACAATTTTTGGAGAAAGTTTTTGAGAAGTGATAAAAACTTGGCTGTTCCGATGGTGTTGAGATCTGTTATGAGACGGTTTTGGAGAAGATCAAAAACGGAGAAAGTGTGAAAGAGAAAGTTGAGATTTTGAGTAGTTTCGGATCTAAATCACTTTCTCCGCCGAGTATTATACCCTTCTCAGTCTCCATTTCTGGGTGCCCCGGGGTGGGGGGTCGGTCGGAGGGGGGGGGGGGGGTTCAGAGGAGAAAGTCTTAGATTAAAATGAGTGTAAGTCGCGGAAATCAAAGATTAAAATTTCGTTTCGTCCCAGTAGAAAGTAGAGGGGAAGAAAAGCGTCCGTGATCATCTTCTCGTTCAGATCTCCCGGAGAAAGTTAGGAAGAAATAGACATGAATATTCATGAATTATTTTATGCCGCTTTCTCCCTCCTCTTCTTCTTTATTCACTTCTCAAAATTCGAATTTTCCCTCTCCCTCCCTTTCTCCTCAAAGAAGAAAATGTACTGGAGATATTTACACATTGGAAGAAGTTCGGCCGCCCAAACTTTCCTTGGGACAGGACGGGTTGACACAAATGGCGCGCACAACCCTAAATTCTCTTTCGAAACAAGCGGTGCACAACTCTTCCCTCTCTGCCTCAAAAGATCAATTTGGATAATCAAAAACAAAAGAGAAAAGAAAGGAGGGAAATGCAAAATTTAAAGTTCAAAGGCCCTCAAAAATTCCATCTCGCTTTCTCCTCAAACCGCTTTCTTCATAAAATAGGAAAGCAGGGTCGGAGCGATGGGGACAAATTTTTTCCCACTTGAAGAACAAGGAAAGGTACTCAAGCATTCAGAGGGAGATCAATCGCCCCCCCCCCCTTGCCTAAAATGGGGGAGGGGGATTTCCTTTTGCCTAAAATGGGTAACCCTATTGAGGGGTGACATGTGTCACGTCACGTCACGATTCGTGGCTTTTCAACCTTCCTTGACGTTCCTAATTACTAAATTAAGGGATCAATGAGGTTCCTAAACCTAATTTAGAGGGGGGCCCTTCTGTAGGTTACCAAAATTGGGTTGGTTCTGCACGTAGGGCCTAATCTGTTGCGGTTGAGAGTGACAATGAGCCGTCTTGCCTTAAAGGAGGGGAAAGAAAAGGGAACTTTTTTTTAAATTGGAAACAGGTTGTTTTCTAAAAAAAAAAAAAAAAGTTTGGGCTCTTTTTTAGAGTTGTAAAAAAGGACCCTTTTTCTATCCAGGAAGTTTTTTTTAGAACTGGGGCAACTCTGAGACTCGGGCCGGAAACCTGTTGGACAGAGATTTTAAATGACACTGAGGGCTCCCCTACTAGAATGATCATAATCCTAAAACTCGGACTAATCCTGAAGCAACTCTTTTAATTATGTAGGTCTTAATTATAAGACTTGGGCCCTTATTTGAAGGGTTCAACGTTTTAGTTATTTTCCTGGTGGCCTCAAGGGCCCCCTATGCTTGCCATAACAATAAAGGGCTTTTGAGACATCTGGCTGATAAAAATGAAGATTACTTTCTTCTCAGGACTTTTCACGTTTTCTTCCAGGGTATTAATCAAAGGGGACCCTTAAGGACGCTCATTCCGAGTCGAAGGGCCCAGGCAATAAAACTCTCAAGAAACAACATATCGGATTTTCATCTGGTAGATTTCTGGAAATGAAATTAGATCTCTGACCTGATGTCAAGCTGATTTCCTTGTAACTGAGGCCGATCAATCACTCCCTTAATCGAAAGAAAATGTGGAGCAGTGAAGGCTGGGCCCTTGTCAAACAAGCCCTTTTGCAAGGGGTCAAAGGTCACGCTGACTTAATCCAATAAGGAAAATCACATAGCAACATCCCATCCGTCTTTCACCTTCCGGTGACAGCTCAACATCAAATTGAATTGAAATATCTTGTTCCGTAAATGCAACACCTCGACCAAAAAAAATCTACCTCAAAATTCCGTAACATCAAAAAACTTTCTCCAAGAACACGAAAAAAATGTAGTGCTAAAGTTGTTCTAAAAACTCTCAAATTCGTAGTTAACATCTGATTTTTTAAAACAGTCTTAAAAAGACCAAATTATGAAAAAAGAATTGAAAGCAAGAGTATTTTTAAAACATTTTCTAAAAAAAAGTACGAGATTAATTCTAAAAAATGCACATTTTTCTAAAACTTAAATTAATTTTTTTTTGTTCAATGCATACTTTTTCTAAAAATATGAGTATAGTTAGATTAGGTAAAAATTGTGCTTTCTCCTTCCTGTATCTCTTCACGGTGGGGTTAAGGAGGGGTTGTCTTGAGGGAAAATTACTTTGTTCTGAACTGTGTTTTTTTGAAAAACGGCTGTTTGAACTTGGGAAGTGAATTTGATTTTGTTTTTGAAAGTTTTCAAACAAGAATCAACATATCAAATGATGCACTTTTGTTTGTGAAGGGACACAAGTGCGTCTAATGGAGCAAAGGCTAAATTCCCACGACGGTGAAAGTGGGCTCGAAGTTGCAACTTTCTCCATTTTCTTTCCCTTTCCCGACATCATAAAGAAGCCAAAAACACGGAGACTTTCTGCATAAATAAATGGTGAAAGTTCCCATAAATTATTTTTCCCTTTTCTTCCATGTGCAAATGAATATTCAAATTTCAAAAGACAATTTCCTTCGTTTAAAAAGCAAATGGCAAATGACAATATTTTAAACTAATCAACGTTGATCTCGTGGGCGAATTTACATCGTTTGTAAAAATGAACACAAATGAACACATGTGAACATGAACACATATGAACATGAACACAAAATATTGACAAGCATTGGTCAATTTCAACTGTCAAATGCTTTTTCTCGCAAAAAAAAATGAAGCAGACAGAAAGTAAAAAAAAAATGCATATATATTTAACTAACTTAATTAAAAAGTTAATTTCTAATTAACCACAAAATACTGTTAATTAATTTAAATAATTAGGTTGTTTAGGCTTGTCCTAATGGTTCGTTTACGTTGTATTGTCGGTTCGAACCGTACTTTTGACACGCTCTGTAGATGAAATGCGATGCGATCATGCATCGGATCACTAAGAAAAATCCCATTTTTGTAACAATCGCTTGATAAGTAACCGCAGCCAGGCTAATAATTATTGAGTGTGACCAATAATTTCCGGCTCAGTTTTTTTTTCTAACTTTTTTTTTCAAATAATTTAAAAAAAGAAGTTGAAATTTGTGGGTAGGGGAAAGACCTGCTCTAGCTACCTTTTTGTGGTTGAGTGGAATTTAAGAAAAGGAAGGAATTATTGGGAGAGTGACAGGCGTTTCCCCTTCTTTTGATGGGAGAGAGACAAGGCGGTCTTTTTCAAATTTAAGGTTCTTTCAAACGTATTGAGCCTTATTGTAAAGGGCTCCCCAAAGTCAAATAGCTCTGCTGACGGCTTGATGGCCACAGAATAGGGTCGCAAGGGCCCACAAAATCGACTCCTGCCCTAACGATGATCTTCGTCATTTTCGTTTTGAATAGAAAAAAAATTCAATCATTTTACAATCTTTTACTATTGATTTCCTTTCCTAATCTCTCCTAACGTATTGAATTTCAAGCCTAAGATGTATTTAAGGGCAAAAAAAGTTGTTCAAAATTGGCAGGAAAAGTTTTTTTTTTAACATTTGAAAAATAATTAAAAACATTTTACAGGTAATTTAAAACATTTAAAAGGTAATTTAATACATTTTAAAGGTAATTTCAACCCCTTTTTAATGTTGCTTCAAACATTGATTTTGCTTCCCATCCACTTTTTTTTTCTCATTTTAAAATTCCATGAGGCGTCCAGCGTAATCAAAGTTTACACCACGTAGGAAATGTAAAAAAAACTATTTTCAATTGTTTTTTCTTGTGGCTCTTAAAAGTTGGATGATAAGATACAGGTTTGTTTTGGAGAGATGCGCCACGCGCCTTGTTCCAAAGAGAGCCGAGATTTGATTTGGAGCCCTGTGCCGCCTGATCCCTATAAAATTGAAGAAGATCAAGATTGAAGGGTGAGTAGCGGGGTGGTCGGAGCCCTGTCGATTGTCCCTAATGGCCCTCCACACCCAGTCAATGTCAGATGCTCAATAATGCATTAGAATCGATTCTCTCTCGAACATCAAAGTGCCCAAAACGGGACAGTGACGCCGTGTTTTTAGAAAAACACCAATTTCCAAATAAAATAGTGCTAATTTGTACACAGTTTGCTTGTACTGTAACGGTATGAATTTGCATTAAAAATAATGCTAAAACTTCAGACTTATACTTTTTTAAATTCTGCGAAAAAGCGATTTTTTTACCGTGTGGCCATCTGCTAAGTTTTGAATTCAATTATTTCTCTCTCTCCAAACTTTCAATATAGCCGAGCAGGAGCAAGCAGCCTAAAAAATAAAGTTATAGAAACTAGGTATTGGTGTAATTTCAAAGTTTAAGATTAGCAGATGACCACATGTTGATCAAATCCTCTTACAAGGTTGCTTGAGAAGCATTTGCCGACATTTAGAAAAACAGGCTTTTAGTAGTTGTTTTTTGGCTGTTGAACACTAAATATTTAGAACATGCTGAAGAGGTTGTTGTTTTAAATTATGTGAGTTGGAGTCTTGCGCCACCATCAAGTTTAAGAAGGCTTAATGTTTAAGAGCAGTTTGTCAGGGCCAGGTTAGGTTACCATTTAAATTAGTCGAGGGCTCTTGTAATGAGTGTTTCGTAATTTTAAGCGTTGTTGGAGATTAGGGATGCGAAGGGTGATTTAGGGGGTAGTTTAGAGGTTTGGATGTTTTGCAATTAGGAATTGACACTTTGGCGGATGGGGATTGGTGGGTTTTTGGTGGGGGAGGTGGGGTGGGTGGGGAGATTAGTGGGAAGAGGGATTAGAGCCATAGATTGTTAAGTGAAGTGAATCCACAGGTAGATCAGAATTAAAAGTACTTTGTTCACTCACACTGTCAGAAAATGCAGGAAACGAACAAATGCAAACGGTCAGTCCGAGTAGAATTTATAGGTTGTAGTGGCATGAATAATCGAAATGAGATAAAGGGAAAAGGCAGAAATGAATTTTTATATACTGCAGCAGATATGCTATGGGATCTCATCTTCGCCCTCAAAATCTAATCCAAGCATTGCCTCTATGAGGGGAAGGTGGTGATAAAAAGACGCATGCTCTAAAACTCTTCCGCTCAATTCTCAAACTCAAGCGGTCAATATATAGCTTTTTTTTTCAATTAGTAGGCTTTAGAAGCCTTCAAATATTGAATAATTACTAAATTCTAATCAATTTGACAAATTATAACATAATTAGAAAATAATTAACAATTAGTTTTACACAAACCTCTAGTAATAGCAGACAAACTTTTCAAATATATTAATAATTTAATATTTTGGAGATTTCATAAATAAGAAGAAACACTGTCACGTAATTGCCTGTTTATCAATTTGCTTAATACAAATCGTGTCATATTCAGGATATTTTATTTTAGCAAATTAAAAGTAAATTAGCGCTTTATGGCAATCCCGCTGAACGGCTATTTTTTTTAGTAAAATGATTGAAATAAACAATATTATATAATAAGAAATAAAACTCGTATACTGAAAAAAGAATATAAAATATATTTGCATAATCCAATATCAGTGCAGAACGGTTAAATATTACTTCAGTTCAATATTTTAATGGGATTTAAATTTGAAAACATGCGTATGATTTTGAGAGAGGTGTCCCCTCATGGCTGTATTATTGGGTTGATGCCGGGAATATGGTCATTGGTCTCTTCCTTTCTTGTGCCCCAAGACGTATCTTGAGATGCGAGTCTTCTTTTTAATGGAAATAAATCAATGGGGATTTATTTAAAAGAAGGCAATCTGTATTGTTAATCAGTGGCTATAAATCTGTCCAATGAATGTAGGAATGCTGTGTAAGTTGATACAGACGAGGGAGATGAGTCTCTTAAAAGAAGGATTCATGACAAGGGTCAACTCTGCGGGATGTCTCTCTCCAACTGGAAATTGTGAAACAAAAAAAGACAGCTATCCATGAAAGTCTCTGTACATTTACCCCAACCCACGCAGCCACCGAGATCACTTACCAATAATTTCAATCGCATCTTAAATCTATCTTCAGCATCTACCACAATCTCTACATTCTTTCCTCAAAAATCCCTTTTTTAGCTCTCAAGGTTCCCCTCATGGTCGCACAGCAGGACACATTTATGGGTCTCCAAAACCCAATCCAGAGGATATTTTTTTAAAGTATTTAAAAAATAATAATTTCAAAACTTTTAGTTTTTCTTTTAAAAACAAAGGTTGTTTTTCAAGAGTAGAGCTTCATTTCATTACCATTTTATTTGAAAACACTTTAGAACTTCCTCCCAATACACTTTTCTGAATTTCAAAAATGTGCTGTTTTAAAAAACGGTTCTTTTAAAATTGTTGTTCACCTGAATTAATGTGGCGTAGAAGCTGAAGTTAATGTTGTTATTTTCTATTTTTATTTTGAAAAGAAGCTTTCGCTATGGTTAATGGTTGAGAGAAAGACGATAGAAGGGCTTTAGCGTTATTCCGTTATTCAGTATGTCATAAATTGGCATTATGGTAATGTGTAATGTCAGGGACATGAGCTCCACTAACTCGGAGGATGGTGGGTCTTGGTGGGGCCATTGGAGCGTGATGGGTGGGACGTGGGACGTGAAGGGTTGTCATGTCCCAGTGGCAGATGGAGGGATGAAATGGACCGTGGGACAACTGAATCTGAATTTTGAATAGTGTGAAATCGATAGTCAAAATAGTGAGGAGCAGGACTCGACTCCAAGAATGGGCCCTTATTTCTTCTCGGCTGGCTTAGGAGATGAAGAAGGGAAAATACAGAAATTGATGTCAACCTATTTATCAGGATTAGACGGGCGAGGGAAGGGGAGGGGGGCCTTAGGAAGGCCTAAGCAGTCAAAGACAGAGCCTTCCGCAGTCCCTCTGGCCCATTTTTTACAATTTCAAACATTTTCAAAAAGTCTCCTCATACATTTTGAAAAATATTCTAAATATTTAAAACAAGGCTCAATTGACTTGACAAAAAACGACTCTCATGAATATGTCAACGTCCCAACATTTCTGTCATTCTGTCTTAAACCACTTTTCACAAAAAAAAAACTTAACTTTTTTATTTTTATGAATTTGAAACTTGCCTAAAATGCACATTAGATCAAACTAAACAATTAGTACCACAAAATTAAAAAAAAAATCTTTCTTTGTTCTTTTGTTTTCCTTGTTAACTACTTATATATTTTATTATTTTGTATTTTATTTGTATTTATTTATAAACCATGAACTTATTCATAAATGATCAAGTTTTAGAAAAACCAAAACCAGCCCGTCCTTGGACAAGGGCCGTTTAAGTAATTTTTGACAAAAATTTCTTGATATTCAATTTCTGACCATTTCCGGCTACGCAGCCAAACAAGCCCGTCCTCGTGCGGCGGTTATATGACAAATGATTTTACGCACGCACGACTACAAAAAAAAAACGACTTTTAGTAATGACAATTTTTATTTTAAAAAAATCTCAACAGTCAAACCTAACCATACTTTGGTTAGAATTTTTTTCTCTTAACTTTTTTTTTTGTTTGAATTTCATTTTAATTACTCATTCATTTTTTCAAACTGAACTGAAGCGAGAAATGCATGGTTGAATTAAAAGTGAAAATGCGGGCTAGTTTTTAGGCTGAAAAAAGAATGAAGGAACTTAATCCCATTTTTCCTCCCTTTTCTCTACGAATGAAAAACGTTTTTTTTTTGTGCGCCGTCCTTAAGCTCTGCGGTTGGATTTCAATATCCGACAATTGAAAATTGTCATTTCTCTTCCCGCCTTTGCCTCCTTCAAGATTTATTTTCTTCGCATAGAAAAGACGACGAAAAAACTTTTTGATAAATCATTATTATAAGGCTGTCGTCGTCGATTTAAGAAAAGGATTTGTGCAGCTTTTTTTCCTCGGCCGCGCACAACGGAACTTATAAAAAGCCCCCTACTCTTAAGGCACTGTTGTTATTGAGGAGATTTGGAATCATTTGATCGTTTGAGGCAGGAAATCCAGGGATCGGAAAGGGCTTCTCGACGCTGCGGTGGTGGCTCCCTTTTGTTTTGGGGAAGTCGGTGAAGTGGAGTTAATGCCCCACGACAAGGTGGGCCCACTTTTAGGTATCCACCAGTATCCACCATCCCTCCACTTCCCAGACAAACCTATTGTCTCTCCCGCCCTTAATGGTTCCGTTATTTTAAAAGCATTTCACTATTTCGGAAGCACTCTTTGCTTTCCCTCCTTTTAGAACAGCAGAGGCCCATCAACATGCATCATCCCCACCACCCCCGCCCCCGTGATGCCCATCTAAGATACTCCCAATTCCCAACTCCAATGATCAAGTTCCCAGATGAATTCAGCATAAAACAAAAGGAGAAAGTTACACCCATAAATCCACTTTCTCCCCTCAAACAGCGAAATGTAGGGTGGGAGCGGAGCTTTAGAATCAAAAGTGATTAAAATCCATTCCCTCCTGATTAAAATCACACCAAAACAACTGGCGAGAAATTAAAAAATAATTTATTTTATTCAATGGCTTTTCTTTAGTGAAGTTGTTATTTTATGATGCATAACTGTATTTTATAATGTAACCTTCCCCCTTACAAAAGAGAAAGTTCAGGAGGCTGCTTTACAATGTCGCTGCAGACTAAAAGTGAGTAAAAATCCAAAAAATCTTCGTCTGATATCATATGGTCATCCACTAGCTTGGAAATTTAGTATCTCGCAATTCCCCACTCTCCGAGCGAGCAAAGTTAGAAATATAGAGGGGATAATGATGAAATTCAAAATTCCGAGTTTAGTAGATGACCACGCCTTAGGAAAATGCTCTGAAGTGACAAGCCTCGTGTTTCAATTCCTTGGATTTTGCTAAACTATTTCTAGTTCTCTTCATTTTTTTCATGAAAACGCTCTGTAAACGATCCGTGATTTCGGTTTGAGCCCGTTCATCTCACAAGATGAAAAAATGAAAACTTTTTGCAAACCTTGTTCTTTAATGTGATGAATTTACAGCTCGGTTCGCTATTAGCCTTAAGAAAAATCAAGGTTGAAAAATTGTAAAATCGAGTCTGAAGAGCACTCGACGACGTTCACGGTCGATTTGAGGCTTAAGTTGAGGTAGAACTCAAGAATTTGAAAATGGAAGAATCCTGTTTGGAAAGTCAATTGACTGGGAATAAGACGGAAATCTTTGAAGACGATTTTCTGTCTTCAGACGGAATTGTTGGTAAGGATTTTCTTTTGTAGAAGGGCATTCCAATCCTCCTGCTTTCTCTTGTTTGGAATGAAAGTGAAAGGAGAAAGCTGGAATCCCTTTCATCTCTCTCCAGACAACTTCCAGGAAAAGTTGGGGAAGTGGACGCTGGAGCGACTTCAAAGAACAAATACTTCCATTGAAAGGAACTAAATAATAAGCATTTCCTTAACAATTAACAAAGACTTTCTCTCACCAAACACATTCAGAATACACGTGGAGAAACAAGAGAAAGTATAAGAGAAAGCACTTTCTCATAAACCAAATCCAATTCAGGAATCATCCAAATCCAACATCTGCTTAGCAAATGCCCTCTCCGTATGCAAATGACCTTTGCCTCACCGTTTCAGCCTTCCGCCTGACCTTTGACATTAGTATTTTGAATATTGCGTTTGACATGACCCTTGACGATTGACATGACATGTGAATTTTGAGCGTACCATTTTGTCTTAACTTCTGATTTTAGTTACAATGAGAGATATTGCGAAACTTTCACCGATACTCAAAAGCATTCGATATAATTCATGCTTCAGAATGACCTCGTGACCTTTTGACCCTCGATTTTGAAAGGTCAAGAGGGCATCACTTCTCGGGAGTTAGGCGGAATAGCAGAAGTGAAGAGTGAAAGTAGACTCCTTTCACTGAACCAATTTGAGCAATGTGAATGACCTCAGAGTGACCTCGTGACCTTTGACACTAGACTTTGCTTCCTCAGAAACTATGCAACAATGTTATTCTTGAGAGTAATTTTCACCGAAACTAACCAGCAAGCAATGTAAATGACCTCAGAATGACCTCGTGACCTTTGACACAACTTTCTCTTTTAGATTTTAGCACGGTTGAGAAGCCCAACTTTCACTGAAAGTGAAATGGAGGGTGAAAAGGGGTGAATTGGTGATTTATTGGAAATCGGAAGGGTGGATTGAAGTAAGGTTTTGATAAGGGTTGTTTTTGTGAACAAAATTTGTTTGGAATTGAGGGGGTGAGAATTGAGAAATGGGGTGAAATTGGTAGGGATTTTTGGACCGAAGCGACCACACGGAGGGGTTATATTAAGCTTCTCAATGAATAATTCATCGAAGCCATTTGTAAAAGCGGGAGATTTAAAACGCTCGGACTTCAATCCGTTGGTGGCAGGAGGTGTTCCCAGAACAGGTTTTCGACTCGAGGTGGAATTTTAGAAAAACGTTTTCTGATTAGTAATTCCTGATTTTAGAAAAAGAGCCCAAAATCGAAAGTCGAAGATGAGATAGGAGCGGCGCATGATGCAAGGAAGATTGAATTTTGGGGGAGGGAGGACATTTGTCTTGGGCCGTTGAGGCCCTTTGAGGCTCAAGAGGGATATGTCAAGAGGTCCGAGGCTCCCTGCCAGTCACTCTGCGATGAATTGCGATGGGTTGCGATGTAAGGTAACCCCATGGGTCTTCTGTCTAATCAGCTGTCACGGATACTTGACAAGTGGGCCTCTGCCCAAATCATAGTCCAGCCCCACACCTATCACTCAATCACAAGACGTAACGAAATCCAAAAAGACCCTCAAGGGCCCAAATCCATCCAAAAGGGCCCCCATTACACAACTGTGCTGTCCCGTTCGGAGAACGTCAATTTCAAATTGGAAACTGGATTTTTCAAACAAAAAAACTTTAAATTTAAAACTTAAAACTTTTCCTTGAGGCTTCCTGTCAGATGAATCCGCCTATTTTTTTTTAATATTTGAAAGCACGAATTGGCCCAATATTTGAAATTAGAAAAAAACTGTATTTCAAAATATTGGGTATTGAATTGTTGAAACATAATAAGAAAACCAACCGTTTTCTGCTTTTATACATAGTTTGCAAATTTTACAGAAGTTTCTAAAAAGTTATTCTAAATTTTTAGTTTGATTTTTTTTTAAATTTCAATTTTAAAATTCGTTTGATTTCACTTTTTGTTTACGGATCACAGCTCTGCATCTTAAGGGGATTAAGAAACGGTCACTGCGTTGCGAAGGGCCATTCAAAAAAAAGGAAGTTGGGATGACTAATAAAATTATTATCAAAAACGTTTTTTTTTTGAAAATTCAAACGTCCCGCCTTTGAACGACGGCCAATGGAACGGATTGAACTGTAGGGTTCCCTTCCCAATGAATTGGATCTCATTACTCAAGGAAGCGGAGCATGAGAAATTGTCCACTTGCTCAGCAGGGCCACTTCCGCTACACAAATCAAAGGACAATTTCTTTTTTTAAATTTTGTTCGAAAATAATCCATCAAACGTTATTTTAAATTTTTAGAATTTCTTCTTGAAGCGTGAACCACAACTTTAAGATCACACTGATCGAATTCTTTAATTTTACTAAATTTGGTATTTAGATGAGATGCAGATTATTGTTCTGAATTAAAAAAAAATTCCAGGAAAGTTGCAAATAAAATCAGTAAATTTGCGGATATATTTTTTTTAAAATTTAAACACAAACTTTTAAATTAAGTGAAAATATTGTATTTGACAATTTTTGTATTTTGACAAGAGCAAAAGTTTTTTTTTGCGTATGACTTGTACCTATTATAATATTTAATATCTTTTTTTAATTTTGATATTTCAATTAATTAGCAGCAGCAATTTATTCTTTAGCTATTTAAATATTTAAATGAATTAACTGAATTATTATTTGTTGTTGTTGCTTTGAGCTTTATGTTGAGAACAGACAGCGTGGCGCCATCTGCCGTATAACTTCTGTCTCCCGAAACTTTCTCTATCTCTTCAATAAACACTTCAGCTTCTTTCACCACCGAAATCCTTGAAAAGCATCACAATAACGAAATAATTAAATTAATATTGAAATAATTAAACATAAAATTACAATTTACATAAAGTTTTGCATGTGCAAATTAAATTAAAAAAAATAACATGAGTTGTTACCATATTCGAAAGTTTTCCAACTGTTTCTAATATCATTTTGAGTCTTATTATAAAAGTTATAATTATGAATCATTGTGCGATGTTATGTTCTGAACAAATACGGCATTCAACATTTATTATTTCTAAAATTATTAAAAAATATTTAAAATAAGGCTACTTTTTTATTTATTTGTTCAGAAATGAGCTTTACTTTACTAATTTTTTCCTCGTTTAAATTTTATTTTCTAAATCTGAAACCGTGATATTATTCCCCAAATTCCCGGTGCAAAATGCCACCGTTTGTGGAACATGATACCGAAAACCGTGCTGCCAAGGATCCACGGTGCGCCTTTGAAATTGGCTTTGGTAATATGGCTTTTGTTGCGGTTACGCCTCCTGATGATTTCCAGTTCATAAGCGCCTTTGATCAAAAGTTTTCGAGGTGTGACTCCACTTAAGAAGGACTTAAACGCGTTTCTGCTCCCTGCTACTTAACCCCTTCCGAACAGGCCACTTTCGACGACACCTTTAGCCCTCAGCGACTCAGGTTACGCTACTCGGTTCACCTGGATAAGGATCTGGTGGTTAGCGACACTGTCGCCACGGCCAGAAAGGGGAGACGGCGACATTTGGAGAAAGTTGAGAGGAATTTCAAGGAAAGAGAAAGTTTAACTTTTTGAAAGCGATGGAGATACGCTTTGGCTCGGAGGCTGGGGAGGGCTCTCAAATTAATTAGAAAAATAGGAGATAAGCAGAGAGCGGGACGATTCGAATAAAATCCGTCCCCACCCCGGGGGGTGCCCCTCCGGGGTGGGGCCGGGTGAGATGAGATCTGGAGAAAGTGCGGGGAAAGTGAGGCTGGATAAGGGAATGCCGGAGCGAGGGAATCGACTAATTATCATCCGGAGGCCCATCGAATATTAATGAAACCCAAAGCTCCCAGGCTCAGGCCCAAGCGCTCTTCCTTCCCTCCCATCTTCCTTGGGAATTAGATTTTTTACAATTTTTAATTGCGCCACCGTTTCCTTATTCCATCTTCGAGGCTGTTGCTTTTCGATGGCTGGAAGATCGCTGGAAGGCTGGAACGAAGATCGCTGGAACGA
This sequence comes from Bilobella aurantiaca, assembly GCA_021029175.1. NCBI lineage: Eukaryota > Metazoa > Arthropoda > Collembola > Poduromorpha > Neanuridae > Bilobella > Bilobella aurantiaca. The sequence continues at coordinate 16,637 of VYYI01000344.1, read as the reverse complement.
AGATCCCTTTTTCTCTTCTCCATCGTGTCATTAGAAGAGGGAAAGCGTATCCTGGGCTGTTTTAGTTTTTACAAGCCAAAAACTGATCCAATAGGACGCTTTTTTGATCATAAGTCGCTGAAAAAAACGTCGACAACAAAACTGTCGAAAGCGTTTTTATGAAGATTTGCAATTCTCAAAAAAAAAAACCGAATAACAAACTTTCACCTTCTACCAAATTGTCGCGTAGTGCCTCTAGTACTTAAAAGTAACCACCACAAATTTATAAGGAGAATTAACATAACAAAAAGTTGCAAATCTGAGGTAACTAGTGAAAAATCCTTAGAAAAGAGGTATAGGCAACTTGAGACAAAAGAATTTTTTAATTTTATTTTTGGACAAGTAAATTACAAATATTAAAATTGTGGGGCTATCTGAGACCCAATGGTCAAAGGTTGGGGCAAAGTAAGACAAACGATTTTTTGCTCCGGGGTGGATTGAAGAAACAAACCCAAAAATCCTGGCTGGGGCAATTTGAGACTTTTTTTCTAATCTGGGGTAAATTAAGACAAACCTTGAAAGTATGGGGCAATGTAAGATAAAATAAAAACGTACCAAAAAAACATATTTCTAGGTTGAGGAAGGTACGATTTGGCTGGTATTTTCCGGTTGTTGTCTACACTTTTGCCGTCTAGAAAAATGTCGTTTTTCAAAAAATTGCCATAACTTTCACTTTCCGTTGAGAGAAAGCGGGATGAGGGAAAGCGGGGCTCTGGTATCCCCTCTTGGGATATCCCACTCTGAAAAAGATAGGAAGAAGTAACGAGTGGGGAATGAGTCTAAATTAATGACGGGAGCTCCCCCTCCCCCTGATTATAATATTTTAAGTCAAAAAGGATATTACACTCCCCCCTTAAATATTCATTCACCTCCCCACCCCCAACCGGGAGAAAGCTCCACTTCCCCCCGCCCCCACCGAATAATCAATGGAAATTAACCGCAGTGAATTAATCCCTTCCTCTCTCCGCTTTCTCTTTCACTTTCTCCGTCTTCAGACGCCCACTTTGTCAACACTTTCTTAAGGAGGCGAAGGAGCTGGGAGATTAAAAAGCACCGAAGCGCATCATTATCCCTTCCAGGCCCCATCAACCGCTCCTTTCTCCCTCTCTGATTGGTCCAATTTACATTCAAATCTCCCTTTGTCCGAAAAGCCTCACATTCAAGTCCAACCATTACTTTCCCTCTTTTCACTACCGGGCCGCCAAAGAAAGAAAGGGCTCTCTCACGTGACCATAAATTTTGAGGCGACAGGGAAGGAGCCATAAAATTTTCGTTCGAAATTTGAATTCAGAAAAGCAAATCCAAAACATGCTCTTTTGCTCGTTGTGCTATTGAGCAAATAAATTTACTGCCCAAAAACATTCATCGAAAAACAGCCTCTGCCTTTTAATTTATTGCAGATCCACTGCGCTAGCCAAATTCCAACTCTTATAAAAAAAAAATTTCCGAAATTTTCACTCTTACAACACTTTTTTTTTTAATATCGCGGAGTACTTTCACTCTCTTATTTTACTTTTCACTCTTACAACAATTTTCCATATTGTTGAAGTACTTTCACTCTTACAACACTTTTTTTTAAATATCGTGGGGTGCTTTCACTCTCTCATTTTACTTAAAATTTGCAAACTTTCACCAAACCCTGAACCAGGATTGGTTGGATTTGTGGTGAAAGCGATTTGGCAATTGGTCAAAAACAGCGTTTTGGTGGGTGGGGAGTGGGGTGCAAGGCTTTTTGGGTGCTATTTCGTTTACCTTTCCCTCCCACTTGTGGCTGTCAGGGGGAAAGGTAAAGTTGTTAATTCTGCCTCGAAACGTCCACAACCTAGAAAAACCTAAAATCCTGGAACCTAAAACCTAATTCAAAAAGGCAAACCTAAAGGGCCCCCTCTTCCTGTCATCTCTCCCGGTTTTTAGCCTCCTCGAAACATTTTCTTCCTCCGGGAGGTTATCTCCCTCCTTTAATTGCAATATTAATTAACCGGGGAGGCCCTTTAAAGGGGCGCGCCAAAAGTCAACTTTCACCGAAACGGAAAAAGGCGTAGAAAATAGAAATGGAGAAAGTTTTTCTCCTCGCCCGTAGTCATGATAAGCAATTATTTATATTCGCAGAGATAAGTGGGAGATACAGAAAGAAAAATTCATTTCCGTAACGCATTGGAGAAAGTGAGGAGAAAGTCTCAATTAGAATTGAGACTTTCTCCCAGTACCAAATTTTTAATGAGAATTTTAGTTTTGTAGGATGCAGAAAAAGACCTAAAAAAAGATAATTTTAAGGAAATGAGATCAGGAGCTTTCTTGTTAGGAACAAATAAAATAAAACGACTCATCATTCGAAGAGGGCGGCTTTTGTTTCGAAAACTTTTCCCGTTTTCCCGACTACCAAAAAAATTCCCGAAAAATTCAAAAGAAAGAAAGTAAAAAAAAGATAAGAATAGGGAATAAGAACCACCATTTCCAAAAAAGGTGAAAGTTTGTGCCACAAATTTTTTTTCCCGTTTTCTCCCGTCAGAATTTTTTTTTCCCGTTTTCTCCCAATTGTCGGAATTTTTTTTCCCGTTTTCTCTCAATTGTCAGAATTTTTTTTGTAATGAAATTTTAATAGTCAAGGCTTTGAGAATTGAATGGATGGAAAAAAGACGGGTTTTTGAATGGAAGAATTTGAGGGTGATTATTCCAGTTTTTCATTTGAGTGGGCATAAAAAGAAAGCATCGAGAGAAAGCGGACGGATTTTGGGGATGAGTCATGGAAATATTGTCAATAATTTAAGGATGCTGGAAGGGAGCGACGTCGTCGCTGAGGCCCGATGTCGCTTGTCGATGTCGCTGGGGGGAATCAATGGCTAATAGGCCTTACCCTTCTTCGTTCGAGGAGATTTCAAAGCGACAAGATGCAAATGTTCCATTGTAATGGATCTCCACTTGATTTCTAAATAGGAAACAAGCGGGCGCTTTTCGCTTTCTCCGTCTTCAAACGACTCTCTCATTTCAAAATCCACATTTCATATTCCCCGCCGCTTTCTCCCCTCTGCTTTCTCCTCGAATCATCCGCCGATGGAACCCATAAGTATCTCTCCAGTCTTTTGATGCCGATAAATCACCTCATTAAAGCCAAGGCTCTTGCTTCGTGCTCCGTCTTTGACACACCACCGCCCCCAAATTCACCTAAAAAGTTCCTCTGGACCCTCAACCATAAAACTTCGACGATTCCGGGAGTACGCTGTGAAAGCATCAAAGGTACAAGAGCATCTCAAATATTTCACATCCGAAGCATTTGAACTTAAAAAAAAAACTTAAGAAAAAAAATAAGGCGGGATCATATTTAGGAATTTTACAAAAAAAAAAATTCTAATTCAAATCTTTATTTTTAGTTTTTAATTTTCTCCCAAATCATATCATACAGAGCTTTTCTTATGAACCGTTTACAAAAAGAGAAAGTCGGAGAAACTGCGAAAATCTAAAAAAATGTAATAATGCAGATTACATATTTTGTAGGGTAGCTAAACGCCCCGGAATTACAAACTGTGGTTTTAGATTCATAGCATTTTCAGGAAGATGTTTACTTTCTCTTTTTTACGTATTCTAAGAAATGCTCTGTATTTTCCGATTTGGATTTCTCTCGATTTTAGAAAATACAATTTCTAAATTGAAATTTGTTTTGTTGAATGGCGTTTGTACCGATCCAGAAAAATGTCTCGATTTTGCACTGTTTTATATGATTTTATAGTTTTAAAAAACGAAAGTTATTGAAATGTAAAGTTATGAGGATTCTATGAGACATTGACATTAAAGTAACAAAAGCAGTAAAAAGGAAAAAAGAGAAAGTAGAGAAAGCGCTTGAAGAGAATTGACTGGGGGTGGGGAGGGGGAGTGATGGAAGCGGGATATTTTGAACTTTGAAAAGTAGGAAATAGCTAATACTATTCGTAAGGGAATGCTCCATAACTTTCTGAGGCCATTTCTTTCGCTACTTTTGGCTATTGTGGTTGGGTGAAAGCGATTTTTCACCGTTGAATTCCTACTGACTCTAAGCCTTGGGAGAGGATTATGACGAGGCGGAGGGGAGTCTTGCGCGGCGATTTCCCTAAGATTTGAGTTGGGGGCGGGGGAGGGGGGGCTGGGGAGGAATGGGAACTGTCATATTTCATTTGACAATATTCCAAAGACTCTTAGCATATATTATTCCTTTCGGAAGGATTCTGAGCGATTTGGAAGCGACGCTGCAAGGGAGAAAGTCCTCATCTTCATTCCTCCGTCTTCCAGAACAAAGATTAGGACCATGATTTCTGGGCTTGTCATGGGCATGAGACAGGGGCTTCGAATGGGCCACGTCTCATGACAACCGAAAAAAAATTCAAATACGCTGAATTTTAAATTTCCAAAATTTCAAACTCACTTTCTCCAAAAATTCAAAAAAATAAATATAAAGTTCAATTTCTCCGAAATTTGCAAAACTTCCATGTCCGTTTCTAAATAGAATTGAAATAATTTCACATCCGGTTTCAAACATTAAACAAAATTTCAAATCCACTTTCTCTGAAAAAATGACAAAATTTCACTTTCTCCGAAAGTTACAACAAAATACGAAATCTACTTTCTCTAAAAATTCAAAAATTTTCAAACTCACTTTCTCCAAAAATTCACTTTTGCATTCTTAAACACATAATTTAAGATTCAAAATCAATTTTTACTCTAAATTGATTGAAATTTGAAACGTTCTCTGCACAAGGTGGCAAAATTAAGCAAATCCTTGTCGCTAAAGTGTAAGTTAAGCTGTTTAAAACAATTTGAAATTTTTTAAGACAGAGTTTTAGAAAATGACTTTCAGAGTCCTGAAACTAGTAATGAGAGAGAAATGCAAATCCAGAGCCAATCACTTCCCCCATCTCTCCAATGCTAAAAACTTTCTCCGCTTTCTCCACTCATTCCCGCTAGTCAGCGTGCTCATCCCAAATGAGCTCAAACGCAGACAAGATTACTCCCCCTTCTTAATTTAGAAATTCAAAGAAAAAACTTGTTCTAAAATTTCTCTTTTAAAAAAACAGGCGAAAATTGTCTCGTACAGGTAACACCACTCAAGTCAATGAGCAGAGAGGCGGGAAGATTCAAATTCAGAAACTGAAGTGTCGCCAAGCATAAGCAATGAGTTCACCAAAAACACCAAAAATACGACTTTCTTCGGTGGTGACACTCGACGTAAGAAATGGTTGAAAATAGATCAAAATCAAGTATTCAGGAGAGAGGCGGAAGCAGAGGCGACATATTATTCGGAATGTCGCTATGTCGCTGGCTTTACGAAGATGAAAGTCATTTGGACTCTCGGGCCACTTTACTGCAAGTTGTACTTTTTTTGTCTCGAGGAAAATTTATGTGTAAATTTTATTCCTGATTATAATTCCATAAGCGAATCAAGGGAAGCTTTCTACGGAGAGTTGTGCGCCTCCTCCTCGAAATAGATCCTCTTTGATCTTGATAAATCTTTGGAGAAAGTACTTTTCCCTCACCGTCTTCCAACTAAATAAGTTACGCTCTGTTCAAACACAAACTTTTCAAACAGAACAAGGAACAACGATGCAGCCTGCCACGGAAGTTGGAAAGTCTCTCTCAAAAAGTATCATCATCAAAAGTGAAAGTTAAGGAGAAAGTAAAAGGAATTGTCGCTCAATCCCCTGGATTAGCTTCTTTTTTAGTTTGAAATTCCCACACACTTTCCCGCACTTTCCAAGTGGGCACAATTTTCACTCCCAATTGATTTGCAGATTTTGAAAAACAGGAACTTTCTCCGGAGAAAGTTGAGGCTGCATGCAAATGAGCGATAAAGCTGTCCAAGGCTGCTTTTAATTTATTAATTACGAGGCTCAAAACTTTAGGGCTGCATGATTTAAAATCTTGGCCGGCCACACTTTGGGGTGACATGCTACCGTGACATGTCACCCATGGCCATAGCTACGAGAGTGACATGACAGAATGGGCAACAATTTATGGCCGCCTTTTCCTAGATGGATCGTTTTTGTTTAAAAACGATTTTGAGAAAAGTCATAAAGGCTTACCTGCTTTTCCGGAAGTGGTGACCTCATTAACACATTTCAAAGTACTGCCATCAATTTAGAATCTGAAATTTAAAACAAACAATTTTCTAAAAAAAAAAGTGTTTTTTTGGCATCTACAACAAAATGTCACGGTGTAGTGACATTTTGTGACACTTCAAAAATGTTTAAAATTAAAAAAAGGTCTACTTTGAATACTTTTTTAACCATATTAGCGAGAAAGCAGAAGCATTTGTACAGAGCGTTTCAAAATGTCAAATTTAAAAAGAGAAAGTACGGGAAACTAGACCATTGTTCTAGAAAATATTAAATCTCAAAAAAATTCTCCTGAGGCATTTTAGCTTATCATAAAAATGCATGTACCGCTTGGGATTTGGGATTTTTTTTTAGATTTTAACTAGCAGTTTTTTTTTCTAGTGAAAGTTTTTTTTTGTCGGACTTTCTCTTTTTTCGGTACATAAGAAACGCTCTGTAGAAATTAGTTTTAAATCAAATTCGAATGCTCTAATTTTCAGATTCCTGTCATGTTTTTACGCTGACTATTCCGTATGAAATTGACATGCAGAGGAAGGGGCTGGAACGGAGAAATCGCACGGTGTAGAAAAGTGAAAGGCTGACAATTTGAATTAGTGTAAATATTTGTCTTTGCTGGAAGTGAAAGTCGTGACATGACAGGGCCCATCACGGGAATGCATTGACTATTTATGACCTCATTTCCCAATTTGTACGGATGCCAAAAAGCCAGCTCAGCACCCTCTAACAGTCAATCAAGCAATTAGCGGCAGGTAGGGCCCTTTCGCCCCTACAACTTTCTCCCGCAACTCTCAGTCCAAGGGCTCTCGGGCAGATTGAAGCAATTAGCGAAGACCTAATTAGGTTAGAGATTAATTAAGGCCCTTAATTGAAATGCTGAGGTGTCAAGTCACGAGCCTCGACCTACGGAAAGACGGAGAAAGTCACAAGGCTTGTCCTTTTACCACCGGTTTATACTCCGCACTTCGCGGAATGGACATGACCCACTTTTCCAACGATTTTTGAAAATAACTAAAAAGCTAGATACAATTTCAAATTTTTTTGAAATTTCAATTTTTTAAATTTTCACATACGCTTGACTTAAGGTTAACCTAACCGCACTAACTATTTCGTTAATTCTAATCAGAATTAACCTAATTAAAATAAAACTGCCTAAAATTAAACTTATAAAATAACCGCCTTAATCGAGTCGCGTAATATACAGAGTCTTCCAAAAAAAAAGTTGAGAGAAAAAAATTGACTTAAATAACATTAAAATAAAAAATAAGGCAAAAATGTGCTTTTAATTTGAAAGGATTGTTTAAAAACAATTTTTTTTTAAATTTAAGTTTTAAAAAGTTATTAGCACTTAACTTTTAAAAATTGAAAAAAATGTTTCAGTACATTAGAAAAAGCAAGAAAATTACATGCATTGGAAAATGTGTAGACATTTATTTTATTACGATTTGTTTGCATTGATTTACAGAAGTGAAAACACTTGTGTTTTTAAAACTTCTCAAGGAAAATAAGGTAAAATAAAATTAAGGAGCCTATTCCTGCCATATTTTGCAGTCAAATGAATTTATGAAACGCTCTGTACATTCTCCCCCGTCCCTCGCTTCCTGTCTGGGCCATTTTTGCTTCCAAGTGCCTAAATAAATGGCGTTCAAATATGTTCAAACAGAGTGAATTCGAAATCGCTTTTGGATTTACTGCTTTGGGACGTTGAGGACGGAAGGGAAAAGGGTGTTTGAGAAGGGGTTTTTTGATTTGTCAATATTTTGGCTCAATAGGACTAAATCCATTGATCTGGAGACATGATAGAGTAAACGAGCATTCAAATCCTGGCGCTTTCTCCTGCCTCTGCCTCCCTATGCGAACATGGGCGAAGTGAGACAAGAGGGGCAAAATGAGACCCTCCACTTGGTATGGGCCTGGATAAAGGAAGATTTGTGGTTGTTGGTGGGATGTCGCTCTACATAAAAAGGAGGGAAGCTGGGGAGACATTTGTAAAAAGAGAAAGCGGAGAAAGCAGATCTGTGGGTGGGGAGCGTAGATGCAGTTGTCTCTGGATGTGGATGCAATTGGGAGTGCATTAGGCCCATTGCTTAAGAAGCAGGAAGAAAGGGAGATGAAAGGATAGGAAAAGAAATATGTTCGGAACATGGCTCTAACTTGCTTTCTAAGTGACAAAGGAAAAGAGAAAGTCGGGAGAAAGTAAAAAATCAGTGACATTTGCAAAGTTATTGATTTGAGGACAAATTGCAAAAATGAAGAAATTTTTTTGGGGAAAAAACTTTAGCATTTTGCATGCATGTAGGAGAAAGTTGGAGAAAGCTGCAATATTTTGCTATTGCATTTTCGTAATTGATTTTTTTAGAATATGATCATTTTATGACTGGTTGGTTTATAAGGAGTTACTAATGTAGGAGAAAGCTGGAGAAAGCACAAATGTGTTCTTAGTGTAAAAAATGCAAAAATTTACAAAAAAAAAACAACATAATTTTAATTACAACTTCGTAAAACTATCACTGCAAAATAGTTCAATTCCGAGTAGCAGTACTGAAAAAAAAATTTAGTGCTTCCTCAAAATATAAAGTAAAATAAAAACCCATTCAATTGTCACTTTCTCAAAATTTGAAAATAATTATCCCAATTTTTTTCAGGATTATTAAAAATTAAGAAATTAAAAACGGAAATTCAAACGTGAAGCGTAAACTTTTGTTTCATAATAGAGAATATCAAAAAAAATTCTCTTATAGTGGCAATATTAGTATGAGCTAGGCAAGAAAATCGATTTTTTACAAAAATTCTTCAACTTATTTTTAGAATTGTGAAGATCACTTAAGGTTAATTGGGACCCTTAAAATTAAGTTAGGAAACGAAATTGATAGGAATTGAGTTAGATTGAGTAAGTTAACTTTCTTGATTGATTGGGAATGATGAAGGTAAAAGAGAAAGTTGCGATAATCTGAAGATGACCTTTTAAAAAAAGAGAAAACGGAGAAAGCAAGTACGAAAAGGCGGTAAAGGATGCAGTAAAACTCCAAAACAAATACTTTCTCCGTAGCATCTTTTCCTTAGTGAAAAAGTGAAAGTTGCGGAAATTGCGAGAAGGAGGTCGAGGAAGTGGAGGAAATAAAAATGTGAGGAGGATAGCGGTGAAAGGAGGAGAAAGTGTTTCAAGCGCAAAGATGACACTTGGCAGGACGGAACTTTCTCCAGCGCTTTTTCAGCCTTTCTCCAGCGCTTTTTCAGCTGCTTCAGTCTTAAGACTCCTGTGGCTGCTGTGGAGCCCTTCAAAAATTCCCTCCTTTTTCTTTTCTTTACTTTCTCCTACACATGAGTTCAACAGGTTAACACACACACGCGAGACGGAGGGAAAGTCACTCACGGTTAGGCCGAGGAGGGAGGTGGTGGTCCTTGTGCTTTTCTCCGACGCTTCTTCCGTGTCCACTGTCAAAGGGCCCATGTCCGCCTGTCCGTGTCCATGTCACTGACGGAGTGGTGTCCAGTGGTGCTAATGAGGAGGCGACTGTTGCTGGACTGCTACGGGGGACTGCAGGGAGGGGAATGGCTGGCTTTGGCGGGAGTGTGTGGAGCTGTAAAATAAACAGGCTGTATATGAATCTGACGCAGAGCTGGGGCTGTCTGTGATAACTCTCTCTCATCTCAAAGTAATCAATAATAGGCTGAATAGTATTGATTGCCGATACCAATCAATCGCGCAAGTCTCACTATCGAATCATAGGGTAGAAGCGGTGCTGGAAGGCGCTGGAAGGGTCTGGAAGTGGTGCTGGAGCATTGGAGAAAGTAAATGATGTTTCCCAACTTTCTCCAGATTCAGTCAGAGGAGATGTGACGGAAGGGCCGGAGCAAATGACTCTAAATCATCACCACTTTCTCCTCCTCAACCATTCCTCTCGCTCATCAACCTTATTTTACCACTTTTCATCGATTAGTTTCGCCCGGAGTATTAAGGGAAACAGTGAAAGTCATGTTATTTACATGAAAGATTACATTCCAAAAAAAAAAAAAAAATTTATAAGAATTTTTAATAAGCATAACAATGCCTTGCTCTTGAACGCTATATTGAATTTTCTAGGCTTCAATGTCCATTACGAAGGTTCTTTTAAAAATTTTTTTTGAAATTGGCTTGAAATGTATTCCAAACTGTTAATTACGTTTTGTTTTCCAAGGACGGGCTTGTTGTGCTAGTATACGAAATTAAATAGCATAATTTTTTCTTGATTTCGAACGAGTTTTAATCGTTTAAAATCGAATAATTCAAGTAAAAGTAATTGATTCTTGATCCATTCTCGAGTTTAAAGAGCAGTAAACAAAACGCCTCGTTTAAATACAGCTAATAATAAATATAATAAAATATAAATGTAAAAATCGGTTTTGTTGTTTTTCTTTTTACTGTTTTTATCTGGGGAAAACACTAATCGTATAAAAATGATTTCTATCCTTAACATTCGTGTGAAGGGAAAAATGCACGACTTTCACTGTGTCCCTCAACTAATGTGTTGGTGAAAGTAACACAAAAAATTTGGAATAATAAGAAAACTTTGCACTAAAACTTTAACGGTAAATTCACACGGAACATTTGCATGAAATGCAAAAAACAGTTTACTCTAAAAAAATTGGACGAGTTTCTTAATTTAATGTTACATTAAAAAGTTTCCGTTATGTAGAAGCGGTCCCATCGCCTACTCCAATGAAATTGGAACAATTAAAAGTAAATAATAGTAGTGTTTTATTTGGAGTGTAATTTGATTTGTTAAACTAATTAATTTAAAGCAGTTGTAGTAGTGCTACTTGACGTAGTTAGCAATAAGGTGATTTTAATTAAGAAGGTTAATTAAGCGTCTCCTTCGTCATTTCCAGTTGTTTTTCAAAGGGAAGGGCTCATGACGCTTCATGTAAAAAAAAAGACGAACGCTTGTGTAGCATTTGCATGACTCAAAAACGCTGTTTTCCATTTCGAAAGCGAAGCGCCAGTTTGGATTTGGAATATCGAAGTATCGATCCGAATGATAATTATCAGTGACAATTGGAGATAAAGGGGGAAGATGCGGGAGCAGGGAAAACAGGATCCGCATCTCATATGCATAGCCCCGTGTACAGAGTCTTTTTTAACAGAAAGCTACAAATCGAAAGTTAAGAAATTGTGAAATTACGTTGTAAAAATTTACTGACGTCGCAAAGCACAAGAGAGCTCAAGCTAAAAGCAGCCTACACCAAGCACTCATAAAGTGAAAGTCGTTGTTTTCTCGGGATTTTGATTATTTATTTCAAGCCTTCATTATGAAAGGCTCTGTACATGCCGCAAGGGAGTACTCACGGCGGAGTCTAATTTAGACTTGCTTCCTCCGTACATGAAAGCGTGGGCTTCTATGAGTCAACGAGAAATTAAAAGTGCAGGAGACATGGACCATGACGAGCGGCGCTAATCAAAAATTAATCAATAAAATAGCACAAAAAAAGTAAATCAATAAATCCGGGGAAATATTAATCCCACGGGACGGGCAAACCCTTCGATTTCTCACAGGCTGGAAAGCCTTATTAAAAACGCTGAAAATCGCTGAAAACTTTATTTCATCACTTTTCAACTCCTATATATTTTCAAACAGCTCCTTAACTTCAAAATTAGCCAAAAATGATTAACTTTCTCTTTAGATGGTTTGAACTTTGAAAAACTCAAAAATTTTGGAAAAAAATTTCAGCCAACGCTGATTTTCAATAATTATTAAAAAAAAATTTCAGTTCTATTAAATTTTATGCTTCCGATTTTATTTTTACCTCGTTGATTTCGAGGCAATGGAATTAATTGGCCGTATTTTCGGAATATTAAAAAGCACGAAAAGGAGTTGAGCGCGGCGAAAAGTCTCGGTGGCAGCATGGCAAGAAACAATTAAAAGGCCGAGGTTGATTTGCATAATTTTAGAAAAGTCCTTGTTGAGATTATGCGTTGGAAGGGTGGTGTATTGGGGATCGATAGTTTATCAAAGGGTGTTTGAACGTACTTTCTCTGAATCACTTTCTCCCTCCAATATGTCTCGCTTAATCATTCGTTGGCGTGACCTTCCTCGGCTCTAATTAAAGGGCTCACCACACAGGCCCTGCATCTAGGCACAGATTTACCTGATTACCTTCCTTAGCACGCCCACTTTAGCCCAGTCACACAATTACCTCATTAGGACCCTTAAGCGTAAGGGCCAAGCAGTCACCTTCATTTCCCTCAATTCTACTTTAAAAGTGAGCTAAATTTTACAACCCTGGAAAATTAGCTGGATATTTAGAAATGCTCACAATAATGTTGTGATGATTAATGAGCGTTTTAGAATTCCAAACAAGCCCGTGCTTGGACTGGAGAATTAAAATTAAAATTCTAGATATATTGATAAAAACATAAATCTCGTACATAAAACAAAATAAACATAAACATTTTTTTTTTTTTCTATAAATCAGAACTTAATTTAAAATTTGTGTTTTTAATATTTGCATAATTTCTGTTCCCCTTCTTGTAAAATGCTTTACATTTCACTTTCACTTTGAAATATTAGCGAGTTGTGGTTTTAGTCGACTCGAAAATATGTATGTAGAACTATGTTTAGATCAACTTTACTAAACAATTAGTAAATTACTAAATCACTAAATTAGTTGACTACAGTTAACATTAATATTAAAGTTAGTTATCCATTAAGTCAAATTATTTATTTAATTAAAGTGAAAACAATTTTCTACTTTTAAATGTTCAGCTCTCCGTACACGACATCTATTTACTGCCTCTGTGACTTCGTTTGCAACAAGAAAAAAAAAGAGAAAGTCGTGGAGTGAAAGCAAGAAAAATTACCACGGTACTACGCAAAATGAAAAAAAAAATCAGGAGCATTTTTGCTACTTTCTCCAAAGCAGGAATCGCATACAAAAAAGATAGGACAAATCTTGTTTGTCAATTCAAGAGCAATTTTAAAAAAGAGCGTTTTTTTTTTCAAAACAAGGGTGATTTTTAATCATGAGCCATTTAGAAAAAAAAATTCAAAATAAGAGTCAGTTTTAGGATTTAGAATTTTAGGAAGTGTTTCCTGGAAATCCTGGAATGGTCTGGAAGGGAGCGGGATGTTTGGAGGCTGGAGTAAGAGCAATTAAATGCAACTTCCGTTCAATTCTCTGAATTTTAAGCTTCGTGCTCTGTGATGCGTGGTGCTTAATTCCTGGAAGGGGGGTTCCAGCATGGGGCAGGGAAGGGGGGGGGGGGTTGAAATTGAGGCGGATGGTTATATGTCCTTGGGGAGGGCCTTCGATCGTCTTTGCATGGGAAGTGCCTTAGAAATTAAGGGCTGATTATTCAGAGGGAACCATCGGGACGGAGGAGGCTGAGAATGGACCACTTTCCAATTTATAAACTCCACTTTCTCCATTTACTTATCCTCAAGATCACGAGGCAAATCAAATTGAGACTTTCCTTTGCAACAAGGCCAAAATTACAACATTCAATTTCAAGGGAGAGGGATTAGGTTGAGAGGAGGCAGATCAGGGGATCCTGGAAGTTTTTTAAAAAATTAAAAAAGAATTTAAACTATTTTTAAAATTCTAAATTCTAATTGAAAATGCTCAAAATTCCTTGACAGCTCTTCCTTGTTTTTGGTAATGTAGATTTAACATAATTGGTCGATGGATCGTTTACACACAGTTTGGATCCTATTTGAACAGGATGAAATCGGAAATGTAAATAAACGCCTTCGCATTATTTGTTTACCGGAAATTGCAAAATTTCCATAAAATTCCTATCACACACAAAAAAATGCTTAAAAATATCAAGCTTTTACTTTTCTGTCAGAAGTGGGATCTTTATTGTGACTAGTTAGCTTCAATATTAACTTAATTGAAATTAAAATTAAAGTGTGACGATTGAGTGGTAGCATATTTTAGTTTTTCTTTCATTAAGTGTTCAAGCGTGACATAATCAATTGTTGCTTCATAAGCGGCGCACACCTCCTTTTATGTCCTGTCAGTAAGACTTTCCTTCAAGGACTTGGTGCTCTGCAGCCATAGGAAAGTGCTTTTGTGTAATAAAAAAAGTGAAAGCAGGAGAATATTAGTCGTAGTTGGGGTATAACCTAAGGTTACATATGAATTAGTTTGTAACCTAAGGTTACATATGAATTAGGTTGTAACCTAAGGTTACATATGAATTAGGTTGTACCTAAGGTTACATATAACGCTAGGTTATACCTATATTAGACCTAAGGTTAATTTTTTTTTTTTTTTTGAAAAATCGGCTAGATTTTTCTTGCGTCTCCTGTGGCTCCCTGGCACTTTCACTTCCACTTTCTCTTCTTCCAATTTCCCAGTCAGTGAGAAATTGTCAATTTGGGATGTAAAAAAAACAGAACAAGGGTAGAAAGGAGCATCAGAATGGGATGAAGCGGAGGCTAATGTAATGTTGAGACCATTTGATAAATATTACCTTCCACAATCCACCCATCTTGACAAAGGGCCCTCTCACAAAGGCCCTTATTCTATCATCCCATTATTTTACCCCCAGGGGACACCGCATCTCTCCTTAGACAAAGGGCTTCGTGACATCTCATCAATACCCCACACTCCCCTTTACAACTAAAAGTTTAATTGAGATTAAACTTAGCCTTAATCACAATTAATTTAGAACTAAATCATTTCAAGCGTATAGAAATCATGATTTAGAAACAATCTTCTCAACTTAGCCCAATCATCTAATTTAAAGCAAATCATCTTTACAAATCAAAATCAACAAATTCAGAACAAATCACCTAATTTAGAACAATTCTACTTGGTTTCCTTTGTAACATAGGACGATAATGGACAATTAGAAAATGAAAACTAGAACACTTTAAGGGAGCGTCAAAAGTTCTCTGCTGTGTAGCAACATGAATTTTACGATTTGAAATGATAATTAACCGCTATGCGATTGATTTTTAATTAACCATTCAAACATCAACGTTATTCTAAAAAAACAGTGTTTAAAATGCTAAAGTAAGCCAACTTTCTCCAAAGTGAAGCTTGTGGGAGAAAATAAGCTAAAGAAAGCTTTCACTCAATTTGAAATAAAATGGCGGGAAATAATTTAAAAGGCTTTAAAAGAAATCATTTAAAAAAAAATTAATTGAATAATTTAGAACAAAATTGACCTCTTGACTTATTAGGGACATTTTTAACTTGAACATGTTCAGAACAAGTTGTTCAAAATGTTTTAAATTACTGGTGGCGAGGTCTTCAAAATCTGAATTATGGTAAGAACGCTTTAAATTGAGCTAAATGTGATATAATTGGTCAATTAAATTGATGGATTGATTGATTACTTTATTTTCTAAAGGTCAAGAAGGGTATCGATGACCTCCTGGAATGGGGTGAAGATCTACACAAAAACGGGAGATAAAGGGAACTCATCGCTGTTCACTGGAGAGCGACGTCCGAAGAGTGACGAGTTCTTTGAGGCCCTGGGCACGACGGACGAGCTGTCGTCGTCACTGGGCCTGGCCAAGGAGTATGCCATCAAGGGAGGTCATTCCTACGCAGAGAGACTGTCAAGGATACAGTGTGTCGTGCAGGTAATGGGGGCTTCACTTAAGTACCCATTCTGCTTTAGAAGAGGTGTTAATTGACAATTGCGTAGCTTAGAAGAACTGACTTTTGTTTGATTTATTTTCCAACATATGTATTGGATGACCAAGTTATATTTCGTTTCTCTAGGATTTGAGCGCTCTGGTGGCGACACCACAGTCATCGGCGCGTGAGGCTCACTTGAAGAAAGTGGAATTTCCTGATACCTATACTCGCGAACTCGAGGGCTGGATAGACGAGTATACTGCCGTTTTACCGCCCCTCGAAAACTTTATTCTACCGGTAAACAACTAATTAGTTGATTCAATTGGACTAATTATTGATCACTGGAACTTTTTTAAACAGGGAGGTGGCGAAGCGAGTGCAGCTTTACACTTGGCTAGAACGATTTGCCGAAGGGCTGAAAGGAGAGTAGCTCCTCTCGTGAAGTCCGGTGAAGTTAACGAACAAGCACTTATTTACCTAAACAGGTAAAGTAACAAATAAGAGAGCGGAATTTTCCTCTTTTCTAAGTGCCTAAATTTTAAAGCACTCAATTTTTAACTCTTGAAAACAGATTATCGGACTTTCTATTTACTGTTGCCCGATTTGCGGCAAAACTTGACAATCGAGAGGAGACAATTTACATTAGACCTGAAGCCAGCAAGTAAATGAACATTTTTAGAAAAGGCTATTCGAAAGATTTCTCAATTTATTTTTGTAATATCGGACGGCCAGCGTAAATAAACCAAGTGCTACGAAAATCGAAAGCATATGTAATTTTATCATGTCCAAAAGCGATTGATTTAACACGGGGTAAAGTATCAAAATGACTTGGATTTGGATTGTATCAATGTAATTGGAAGAATAGCGACCTTCGATTAGTCTAGCGTATCTTCACCTTCCTTGATTTCTTTGAGATTTAAAACTTCAATTAAACCCTTTCCTCTCGTT
>VYYI01000343.1:0-34482 GCA_021029175.1 Bilobella aurantiaca | reverse complement strand
GATGAGGTGGTAACTTGACACACCGGTGGTGATGTGTCAAGTTACCACCTCGTCACCTCACTGTTTCTTGCAACAATGGCGGCCTGAGGTGATAACTTGACGGTTTGTTATTATTTACCATAGGAGTGAGGTGATGAAATTGAGGTGATGAAAAAGAGGCGGTAACTTGACACACCGGTGGTGGTTTGTCAAGTAATCACCTCATCACCTCAACTTTTTCAAAAAAGTTTGAGGTGATGAGGTGGTAACTTGACGCTTTACTATACCGTTATATTAAACTGAGGTGGCGAAATGAGGTGGTAACTTGACGGTGATGAAAAAGAGGTGGTAACTTGACGGTGATGAGGTGGTAACTTGACACAGCCATAATGTTTTTATTCAAAGAAGCCGGCGCCTTGTTTGTAGAAAGTGACACTTATCGCATGCCAGCGGCATTGCAATAGTTTTTCCTGTTTCTTTCACACCAAAATATGCTCCTCCAAGGTGAAGTCTGTTCTCCCTCATTATACAAACAAATGCTTAAAACGGTTTCAAATCGTCAATGCAGCAGGACTGGTTATATAAATTTATATAATATATACTTCTAAGATGATCAGGGTTCTAAGATTCGAAATTGGGTAAAATTATAATAACGAAATATCTCGGTTTTTATTGGAAAAATAGCAATTGAAATGAATAGGCACCATAGCAGAATCTGCTTCCTGGTTCTGGTAGTCTAGATTTCGGTGCAATAACTGGAAGTGGAATACTGAATCCAGTAACGGTTTTTTATGAAACATATGTCTGCTGTCGAGTCAACTTGAATAAAATACGACAAAACCTTTTGGTAACTGTGGATGACGTGATATGTTATTGATACAATGTTTAGGACTAGATTTTAATGCCCAGCAGAACTATATATAGTGGTGGATTTTGTTCATACAGTAATCCGCTTCGAAAAATAAACTTACAAAAAAAATTATTTCATGATTTATTTTCAAATTTAATTGAGCCAAATGAAAGAAATTGACTAGTTGTTTATTTTGGGTTCGACTTTGATGCCCAAGAAGTCAATACAACAACGTAATCCTTCGCTGCACTCTCCAATAGGAGACGGAGCTATGCAAGTGCCCGAGCATGACGTTCTGGGTACGTCAAATCCCATCTTCTTACAATTTGCTCCTGAAATATTTTAAACAAATATGAACTGTTACTTTAATTAATTAAATTAATTAATTAAATTAATTAAAAAGCCAAATAGCCCTTGCCATTGTGGGAGGGCCAATTTAGAATATTGTATTATAAGTTTATTTACATTAGGATTAGGTTTATATTTAGATTCGTATTTAGGCCTGAATTTAATTATAAATAATGTATATCATATCTCAATATTTTATTTTAAAATTTTACCTTCCGTTGGAACAGCAATCAAGGAAGCGAAGAGAAAGAGTGCCAAGAAAATGCTATGCATGGTTTTTCAAAATTAGTATTAAATAATCTACAAGTACTTCAGTTTAAACTAATTTGATTTTTTTTACTTGAAAATATGAAACAGGAAACACTAGTTTTAGCGTTATTTATAGTAGAAGTTTTAGCTAATTAGTGGTTCCTTTAAATTGGAAAATGTGTCTAACGAGCTAACATTTAGTCTTGTAGTACAACAAAACCAACGGGAAGCGGAAGAACTTCATCATCAAAATTTTAATTAAGGACACTTTTGCCCTCGTAATTAACCACTGAGCCAATTTGCAAATAATAAATGCGTAAGCATAACCACTAGCATTTGTAATTCAAATAAGCTATTTTTTTATGTTGGAAATTTAAACGCCTTTATAATGATCTTTCGCAAGTTTAGAGGGTCGATCCAATTTTTTTAGTTAAGTTAGTTAGTTATGCATGTCAAAAGAAGATGTGAAAAGATTTTTTAAGTAAAAAATACAATCCAAAATTGGCGTTAGTTTTGCAGAAATTTTAATGCTTTGAATACCCAGAGGATTCAAATCTAACAGAGCATTCAGTTGGTAGAGTTACTTTTAGCTACTCCGTGTTTCTCTAATCTATTAATAATTCTCAATTTAGAAACTGTTTTTCGGAAGCAATAAATGCATGTTTAGTTTCCTTTTTTTATTACAAGTTCACACTTGTTTTGGAAATTAAGGTAATTAACACTTAGCGATCATATCATAGAAAATCGTTCTTGTCAATACGTCAAACATTTCTATAAGCTTTTGCATTTACTTTTTGAAGGATGTGTAACAAGCTTTCATTAATCAGTCATATTCTTTAAATGCTTTAAGCATGATTCACACTGTTATAATTTAAGTAAATAGTAACTTAGATTAATAAATTTTAAAACACCACCAATGTACCGTCAAAATAATATTGTAAACTATAAAATATATAACAACCAATTCATGAATCAAAAATATTTAAGGTTTTGCCTCAAGGACCCGAAATGAACTTAAAACATTAACCACACCTCCGCTCAACTGTAGAGATATTGTGCAAATTTTTAACCTAACATAGATCAGAATGCCAAAGGACAGAACAATCAGTTTCAAAATAGCACTTCATGTTGAAAACGCCATTACACCAAAAAGGGATCGCGAGAACTTAAAATCTACTCAGAGTAAAAAAGAAGCGACTCTGCAATTTGCAATCTTATTATATTATTCTATCCAAGTAGGTTGCATGCGTGAGTGTGAGTTGCAATTATTAATTAGTGTAACACAATAATTCGAAGGTTATATTATCTTAAGAACTTCTCTGCTCATGTTTGATTTTGGAAAAATCAAAACTTCAAAGAAAAGTGTAACTTTTCGTTTCCATTCGTTGTTACCTTTATTCTATTTTTTAGACATTAAGTAAATATGTTATGCGACTGAAGTCCTGACTTAATATAAAAATCGAAACTAATGCATGATTTATCATTAATAATGTGATTGATGTGTGTGATTTGTAATTTGGCTTCTATGGGCTGCGTTTCCAAAAAAGTACACAATTAAAAAATAAAAAATAAAATATAATATGAGAGAGGGGTTATCTTTTTGAAGAGTAAATTCAAAATTGTAAGATCCCCATCAACAATAACTGAAGCGCATAATAACAAAAAAATAAATAATTCAAAGATAAACATTATAAGTCTGATAACTAAGCTAATGAAGTATAAATACATTTTGCTAAATTAATAAAACTATGTTTGAAAGCTTGAAACAAGAAATGTTTGTTTATGGCAACGTCGTTATATCGTTAAATGTTTCTTGATAAGAGGTTTTGAACGTCATCCTGAAAGTCATAATTAGGCAGCGAACCGCATCGCTAATTAACCACGGGGCAATTATCAAACATTTGATTACGTATGGAAACGAGCCAATTATTCTATTATCAGATAAACTCATTTTATCCATTATTTTAAGAATCCGCTTAGCAGACGACGTTGCACAAATTTTTAATGGTTCAAACCAAGTGCTTGTTGGCCTCGTACTCAACAATTATTAAGTTTCACCATTTTTTGCCTTTTCTATAAAAAAATCAATGTTTCAGAAGGCAAATATGGCCGGAACTTTAAGGAATAATTTCTTAGGAACAAAATAATAAATTTATTAATTAACAATTATTAAAATAGTATTTTATTTGATAGGATACTTAAAGAACAAAGCTTTCTTTATTTTTTGTGTAAAGTGTGTTAAGTAGGTGAAAATATTTTGTATTAGTGGCATTCCAGTAGAATAGCTTTCTAAAAGATTTAAAATAATATAAACATTCATTTTCAAACTTTCATTTTATTTTATCTGCTCGACTGAATGCATTATTATAATAAGATGTTTTTGAAGCCGTTGAATTATAAATAATTGACGAATTCGAAATTCAAATTTGAATTAGGTTATTATTAAATTACTATATCAAAATTACTTATGCATTTTAAAATTACACTACTCCAATTCGCTAGTAGGACACTTCGGTTATTTGCTCCTCCATTTTCCTGTACATAAAATTTATTAAAACTTTGACTAGGAATGGAAACTGTCTACATTATGTTATGTTATCTATTTTATTAATTTATTATTTATCAAGCGGCAAATTAGATTAAGCTTTTGTCTAATCTCATACAAATTGATGATTTAAATATAACTATAAAAATAAAAATTCAGAAAGTTGTTCTAAACAAGACATAACCTTTGTTACACAATCCTTGCACTATTCTTCCGAAATTGATTCCATCATGGAAAGCTTTGCATAGAAGCTTATAAGGTTGTGTTGATTAAAAAAAATGGGACCGTAATTAAGGTCCAAGTAATATACTTATTTGTTTTAGCTTTGGTCCACGGCCCGCAGTCCGGGGAGGAGCCTTCTTCTAACTTGGGCAGTGCCGGGTTCGAGTCCCGGAGCCAGCACAGTAAAAAAAATGTGGTGGTGTGGTAGTGGTTAGTGGAATCCGGAAAAGTTGCGGTAGTAGAGGATGAGCTTGTATCAGTATGCGTATGCTGGTATTCAGCCTCTGCTTGTCCAAGGGCTCCTCGGTGGTCAACCCCACCTTCACTTCCCAGCAGAACCTCTTTGCCACTCCCCTCGCAATTTCCAACGCATAGGCCGATCCCATCCTCCCTCAGTCACTAGCACACGCAGACATTGACCAGGCTTATAGGCCAAAGGGCAACATAATTTTTTTTAGCTATGAAACAACATGTGGAACTGCCATATCAGTCATATACAGTTCAATGGTAAATTTGGTGTTCAATTATTGAACAACTTTTGTGATACTGGAATCAGAGCAAAATTAGATTCGAGGGTTACCGCTTGTGTTGAGAAAAATTTTTACATGCAAACTCCAATCTCTCTCCTTAACTACCTCGCCCTACTTACACACGCTTCCGTCTTTATTTAATAGTAGATAATTTACATCAAACTTAGATGTATTTATATTACATTTTAAATTTTAAGCAAATGGTCTTCCTCCGGTAAAACGATTTATCATATCTAAGCACCACATAGGTTGATCGTGTGGTGCAATATGCCCAGCATTTCTGATAACGAGAAATGTTAAATTCTTGGCTCTTCGGACGTAGCCTGCCAATGCGTCTCCAATCTTCCATTTTTGCTTTAGAGATTCCTTGTACTCAGCGGAGCCACTCCAACGCATTTTCCGGAGCATACGCTCTGTGCCTTCGCTTGCAACAATAATATCAAGGTTTCCAGAATAAATCAACACTTGATAATTTTCAGGTGCTTCGAGTATTTCAACGAGCCAAAAAATAGCGCTTTTGTAGTAATCACCGCGGAAGTTGTACACTACTTCGTCGTTGACAGGACCATGATAAATTTTGTTCGCGACGTGTATGGCTCGCCTTACTGAACGTTTTTCAACAAATTTATCGTAGTAAGTAAAGTTGACAGGGTTAGCAGTGATGAGTATATTAAAGTAGTCTGAATATCCCGTAACATTTGTAAAATATGAAGGTTTTGTAAGATCTCCTAGAAATAGGGAGTCCATAATCTAAAAATTATTTTATGATTAGCCAATTAGTAGAATATTACAATCGTTTTATTAAATTTACACCTCCTAACTATTGTTTCCTAAATTTGTTAATACTCGCCACATTTCCTAAGGACTAAATGTGTATTTTACGCCAAAATAAATTAAACTGGTATTATGATGTAGGGGCTTCTTTGGCCGAGGTTTATAAATAAAGAAAATGCAATAGCATTATAGTCCTCATTGTATTTGAGGTGTTTACTGAGGGTGGGTTATTTATTTAGTAATTTATTTTAGACTTAAAAGAGTTGGAATACATTATTAAAACCAAATTTATTTTCACGGCACAAGGAGGTCTAAACTTTAATTTGACAGTCGAAAATGTATATAATATGAAAAATTTGGAGAATAATAATTTTTAGTAGTAAAAGAAAGAAACGTTAAGGTCATGCCACATAATGCAATTTTCCTAAATGCAAGAATGGAAATTAATAAAACCCAATTCTAGCTAACCACACCATGTAAATAAGTTCTCATTATATAAAATACTCAAAAAAAATGTAATAAACCGAGTTGATCTATTGGTTAAGACCTTCTGCTTTCTCTACTATCCAGCATAAGAACGGGGGTTCAACTCTCCAATCAGTCACAAAAAAGTATCTGCTATTATTTTTCCCCTTAAAGGAATTGCCTCATCCCTAACTGTCTACGCCCATATCTTCGGGATTTGTTTACACGATAGGAAAATATGAAAATCGATACAATTCCCGATAGTATATCTAGGTCAATGTGAAGACTACCCTAACATTGAGTCACCTGCGGTCATCAAGCGAAAGCTACGGCCGTCCCTCACTTCAGGTTATATTCATCTCATTGTGGACTAGGCCCTTAAAACAGCGGAATGTTGCAAATAGTTTTTTGTACTAGAAGGATGACAACATAGAGTCTTCCTACTATATCCCTATATTACCTCACATGTTGAACATCCGGAATGTCAAATACCATGTCTTCTAATATAAAAAAAAATTGTCACAAACTTAACCTTGTATGTTTTTATAAATTTCTTTTGTCTGAAGGCTGCTCTCGCCGCCATTTCCTGCTGATCAAAATGCTTCTTTTCCTTATCATCAATAATTCCAACGTCGTAGAGGAAGGATCCGTAGCGTGCGACTGTCAAGGGTTGGGTCCAGCCATTTCCAAATGCCATGCCTTTCAAGTTAATTTTAACTTTGGCGCCACGCCGGTTTTCAAAATGAATCTTCCTTCCCAACGCAGGGATAGTTTTTCCTGAAATTTAGGAGTCTTTTTCAAGTAGTAAATATAGGCTCATCTTACATTACATAAAATTTAGCAACCTTCATATTTTTTTTACTAGACCTTTTTTTTCATTTACCCGCATACGATTCTCCAGTGATATAGAAGTCTCGGAGTGCGTAGTCTGGAAACAGCGTAAAAAACTGTGTCAACGCGACGTATAAGTCTCGAGCTGTTTCAGATGTTTTCCTGCGTAAGCCCGCCTTTTCTGCGAAACTAAAACCTGTCAAAACAAATCATTGCTTTATGTTAACAAAACATTGATAAATATATTGCTTAAAATGTTGGTGATTTTAACCACCTAGTTATAGCAAATTGAAATGGTTTTAACCTGTTCCAACTGGACTATCAACATAAATGACCGATTGTGTCTTTGTCCATGAATAAGGGTTTGCCGATAGTTTCATCTTCCTTGTCACGTGATATGGTCCATTTTCTACAAACAAACCAAATAGCGATGTCGCTCCTGGTCCTCCTGTGTTTTAACAGACATTAATCATTTATCAATTGTAATAATTGTAATTCTCGAATTTAGCAAAGTAGTATTAGTTACCTTGCAACCAAATCAGTAATGGTGCATTTTCGGGTTGATTCTATAATTAAATAACAACTTCTTTTGTTTTAATTTTACACATTTATTTTGAAAAATGCAATACGCCCCTGATTCAGATTGAAATGAGGACTTATGCATGCTGTTTTATAATTACATTCATAAATAAATTAAATTTTTAAGCATTTATGTGTAAGTCAACTAGAAAAAAAAAAGTTAAATCAAATAATATCGAATCACACCTGAGAAGGAAAGAACCAAAAGAACAAGTTTCCTTTATGTTTGGGATTCACTGTCAAGAAACCACTGTAACTCTCCAATTTACCAATATTTTTAACCAATGACAATCGTCTTCCTTCTTCCAATTTACCGGCCTTAATATATGGTGTCAGGAACAATGCCTTTCCAACACTCTTTCGCATCCGACTAGTATTTTTGGATTGGCTAATGCAAAAACTGCAGAATAGGATTAAGAATTGAAAAATTGTTTTCTTCTGAACTACATAAGACGGTGCCGCGTGCATGGTCAATGAAGGGAAATGAGTGAGTGAGTTTCATCACTAATCGAAACTTAAAAAACCAAACACATTATTCTGCACTGGCAATTGAGTGCAATATATTTAGATGTATTTAGGACAATGGAACTGCGTAGCACATTTTGGTATAAATCAATACGCTTTAGTAGAGGATCAGATTTGATTTTCAAATTACCGTATTCAGTGCTGAAATATATCAAGAAATATTTGAATAAAGTAAATCCAATTTAAAAAAAAACTTACAAATTAGTAATTAAATGATACTAATAATTGAACTTAAATACGAAACTAGCTAAGGTGAAATACTTTTGTTTGCGATACCAGCAAAATCAGCAAAACACTGTCGCGATACAAGAAGTAGTATTGAATCCCGTTCCAAGGACATACAGGGAAAAAGAATACGCAAAGTTTTGTTTGTGCGGGAGAAAGACACAACTGTTTCCACGCAATTGCAATTGCAACTGAAGTAAAAATCCTTCGATAGTCGCGCATGCGTATTTCCGTCCCTCCCTCATACAAACAACTGCACATGTGAAATCCAATCCACCCGACTACCCTACTTTAGTCACGCACGCTTCGGTTTTTCTTATTATGGATAAAAAAATTCAGTGAATTTGGGTTTAAGTCTGCAGACTTGTAGTCGGGTTTATAAAGTGCGCCACAAATTCTTAGAGTCGTAAACACTAGAATTTATACCTCCAGTAACCTATAGAAGCCAATTCTCAGCAAAAAAAAATAACTAAACCATTATACTTTTTCTACTAAACTCTTTAAACTACTTTTTCTACTAAACTTTTTCTACTTTTCGAGGGGAGGAGCTAACTCGCGCCACACCAACTAAGCTCGCCCGCTTTTTTTACGTCGTACATTTCCCCCAGCTACTTCCCTGCTTGCAAGGAGGCACTCTGGAAGAGACGCACTGCAGAAGCCGACTGTGAAACATCCTCGTTCCTCCTTTCGCCAATTTCATCACTTGTTTTGCGTTTCTGTTTGTCACAATAAAAGTAGTGACCTACGAGTCCCGTCGTGACATCGGTGACCTTTTGACCTTTTATTATTGGACCTAAAGTCAGGTAGGCACTTGGCCTTTGCATATTTGGTTCCCTCAGTCCCCCTTCTACCAGTCCTTCTAGTCTTTGCCCCTTTCCCCCTCTAGGTGCCTTTTGACCTTTGACCCCTGGAAGCTCTTTCCCTTTCCCCTAGAGGCCTCATAAGCCTCTAAAAGCAATAAATTTACCAATTACACTCACCACGGGACTACTGTTACTGAAGGAATCTAGTAGCCAACAAGTGCCGTGGAGCTGTACTCTGCAGCTAATGTACTTATAAATCAGTTTAGAAGGAATATCAATGTTTTTTATTCTTGAAACAACAATTTAGGTAAACAATATTTACTGTTGTCAAATAATTGAATAATATATAATATTCCAAAAACATAAAATCAGTTTTACCTATTTAGTTTATTTTTGAGTGGAAAATGTGTTTAAAAAAATCTATTTCTTCAAGTTGTAGTCAAGAACTCAGAAGTTTAATAAATAATAACATACAAGCAGAAAGTTTTTTTTTCGAGATTTTAAGCAAGTTCTATACCTCTGGTAAATCGAGTTATCATCTCTAAGCACCACATTGATTGATCATGTGGCACCAAGTGTCCCGCGTTTCTGATGACAAGAAATGTTAAATTTTTTGCCTTCCTAACGTAACCTGCCAAAGCATCTCCAAGCCTCCATTCTTGTTTTGGAGCTATTTTGTAGTCAGTGGAACCACTCCAACGCATTTTTGAAAGCATGCGTTCTGTGCCTTTGGTTGGAACAATAATATCAAGGTTTCCAGAATAAATCAACACTTGATAATTTTCAGGTGCTTCGAGCATTTCAACGAGCAAAGAAATAGCGCTTTTGTAGTATTCTCCGCGGAAGTCGTACACTACTTCGTCGTTGACAAAGCCATGAAAAGTTTTTTCCCCGACGTGTATGGCACGTCTTATCGAACGTTTTTCAACAAAGTTGTTGAAGTAGGTAAAGTTGACAGGGTCATCAGTGATGAGTAAATTTAAGGGGTCTGTATATCCAGTAACATTTGTAAGATACGAAGGCTTTGTTAGCTCCCCAAAGAAGAGGTCGTCCATAATCTAAGAATTCATTGATTATTAGCAAGCTAGTAGCATTACAACCCTCCCATCAAAATTACACAACATCCCTTGCTAATACAATATATCTTAAAACTCGCTAAATGTCTAAATTGCTAAAATATTTAATACACATTAAACTTTAAGAAAATCAACCCGGCAGTAGGATGCTACGGGCTTGTTTGGCGGGTTCATTTATGGTAAAATTATTTTGCCAGTTCGGTTAACGCCGAAGTCCAAATATGGAGATACCCCGAAAACAAAATTTTGTTTGAATTTATTAATATTATTTATTTGAAACACCTCAAATTTATTTGATCTGTTTCCCGAAGGTGGAAAATTTACTGCTAAAATACTTACTGAAAAAA
This sequence comes from Bilobella aurantiaca, assembly GCA_021029175.1. NCBI lineage: Eukaryota > Metazoa > Arthropoda > Collembola > Poduromorpha > Neanuridae > Bilobella > Bilobella aurantiaca. The sequence goes on along the minus strand of VYYI01000343.1, from coordinate 24,134 downwards.
TTCCAAAATATGACACAAAGGGGGTAACATTTTTGGTTAATCAATAAGAAATTTATATTACTACGGTATAGAGTCATTTCTAAAAAAGGACTTTTCTTTGTACGGCGTAGAAAAGAAAACTATAAGGTTATACAACAATATTCAGTTTTGCATGCAATGTAAAATACTTTAAAAAACGTTATTGAAACTAAAATAACAAACTGAACCTTGTAAGTGTCTATAAATCTCTTTTGTCTGAAGGCTGTTCTCGCCGCCATTTCCTGCTGAACAAAGTGTTTCCTTTCTTTTTCATCAATGAGTCCAACATCGTAGAGAAACGTTCCGTAGCGGGAGACGGTCAATGGTTGGATCCAGGCATTTCCAATTGCAATGCCTTTCAAATTAATTTTAATTTTTGGGCTGCGGCGGTTTTCCAAATGAATCTTTCTTCCCAAGGCTGGTATAGTTTTTCCTGAAATTAAACAAATTTCTTTTAAATAACAAATATAGGCTTCTTACACTGAATAAAATTTGGCAAACTTCAAATTTTTCAAAAATTTGTAATGAAATTTTTCTCCATTTACCTGCGTAAGATTCTCCAGTAATGTAAAAGTCTCGAAGGGCGTAGTCAGGGAAAAGTGTCATAAACTGTGTCAGTGCAACGTATAAATCGTTAGCTGTTTCAGAAGTCTTTCTGCGTAGGCCCGCCTTATTCACGAAACTGAAACCTGACAATTCGAAAAAATATTACTGAATTCAAACTTCGGCCCTTATTGTTCGAGTAGGGCGCAAACAGAGCATTTCTGGTAGTGGGACACTATTTGAAAACCTGCGGTATTTATTAAATATGAAATATTTTTTAGAAGTTGTTGATTTTGCTCAGTTGTTTTTGTGTCAGTTAGGTACAAAACAAAAGTTTTAGATTTTAACCTGTTGTAACTGGACTATCAACATAAATGACCGAATGCGTTTTTGTCCATGAATAAGGATTTTCTGTCAGTTTCATCTTCCTTGTCACACGAAATGGTCCATTCTCTATAAACAAGCCAAAAAGCGATGTTGCCCCAGGTCCACCTATATTTTAACAAACGTTAACAATAAAATATGTAAACAATTTCATACAAGTTATGGATTTTAGCAAAGTTGTAATAGTCACCTTGCAACCAAATGAGTAATGGCGCCACCTCGGGTTGATTCTAGTGTTAATTTTTTTAATCATTTGCTTTGTCATTCAAGTTTAATACGCTCCTTATGCCGATCTAGCACAAATGAGTTACTTGCTGTGCCGTTACACAGTAACGTTAATAAATATGTTTACATTAAATTCCAAACCAATACAATTTGTTTAGTTATTAATAAGTGAATTAGAGAAAAGTTTTTTTCTCTGAATTATACCTCGGCAGGAAAAAACCAGAAGAACAAGTTTCCTTTGTGTTTTGGATTCACTGTCAAGAATCCACTGTAGCTTTCAAATTTACCAATATTTTTAACCAATGACAATCGTCTTCCTTCTTCAAATTTACCCGACTCAATATATGGCGTCAGAAACAATGCCTTTCCAACACTCTTTCGAGTCCGACTGAAATTAGTTCTTGCGGATTGGCTAAGGCACAAATGTAAGTCTAAAGTTAAACAGAGGAACAGAAAAAAAGTTGTCTTCAGAAGTAGAAAATAGTGCAAGAGCATGGTAAATTGAAGGTAAATAAATGAGCTCTGTATAAGTTCAATTAACACTCAATCAAAACTCCATGAACCAGACATATTCCAGCACTAAGTAATTTAGATTTATTAGTAATTAGTAATTTAGATATATTTAGATGTATTCAGGGCAATTTACAGTAAGGACTGCAGAGCACATTTTGGTAAAAATCTATAAACTTAGTCATTATATAGTCATATAAATAGTATATATATAGGATCTTATTTGTTCAGAAAATTACCATATTCAGCATTACATTTAAAAAAATAGGTTTATCTCAAAATGAATTAAATCTAAATAACAGTAAAGTTAGAAAATTGTAATTAAATAATAATTTTTGGAATTAGATACAAATAAAATAGCCTGCAATGTTTTGTCTTACTTGCAAGCAGAAACAGCTCAGCACCTTTACAAAAAGTAAAGTTCAAATACAATTTAATTTGTAATAATTTGTTTAATACTAATACATTTTTACTGCTAAAATGTTGTCAACTTAATTTCATATTATGAACTTTAGAAAATGATACTTTGGATAGGAAAGTTGTTTGCTAGAGCAGATTTATTTTCCTCAAAAAATTTTCCTTATAGAAAAAAATCGTTTGGCTATTTTGCTTGAAAATTTGTACATAAGGAATACTATAATTTTTTTTTAAATAACTTACGTTGGTCTCCGTGGCGTGAGATACTCCCGTGACAATATTCGATTCCAGTTTCTGTTATCAGTTAAACAGATTTTTTCCTGCGGTAATGATAGTAGCTTAGGCCCTACTTCGTGAAATCTCAAGTCGAGTTAAACTACACACTTAAACCTTGATAAGGAGTTAAGTAGCATAAGCCATTTCACTTAGAAAATTTAAACTAGATTGTATACATTCAAAATTGGTTTTATTTGCTAATCAAAATTTAAAACTTAAAGCGTTTGCTTAATTCTATTCTCTGTGTTAAATTAAGAAATCAAAATTGACAATTGAACTGAAACTAAGATGCAGTGTTCTTGCTTACATTTTGCGCTATTTAGACTTACATATTATGCATATTCTGCCTCCTAAGAGTAGAAAATGCTAGTACAGCAAAAGCCACAAACAATTTTCAATGGAACAGTTTTCATTTGTATAAATTCAAAAAAATGTAGTGAAAGTTTGCTGCAAATGAGAAAATGATCTTCTTCTAATTTTAGTAATCAAACTTTTATCGAACGAAAATGCTTGTTCCAATTTAAATTTAAGTTAACTAAAGTTTTTAAAGAAAATTCAAATTCTGATTTTTTTTCCCATAAATCACATCAATCTATCTGAATCAATTTAATTTACAATTAGTCTGAATACCATTTCAAGAAACTTCGGTACACTTAAATAACTCTTAAATAACTTAATATCATGTAATTCATATGAAAAAAAATTGAGCTGCACATCATTCTATTTGCTAAACTTCTTGATACTATTATGAGCCACTTTATGCATCTCATCTTAGCTAACAATTTTCACTTATAAATTTCTCTGGTCACTTCTATTTAATGTATCGATTATGTATTTCCTTCTGAGTAATCCTAATCGCAAAGTACACTTATCTGTTTTTTCAAGATTCTACTGTAGTTAGATGGACAAAATAAAATTATGGCAAAGTGCAAATCCTCTTTGTCTGTAATACTTGGTCATTGATTGGAGGAATTTGCATTGTAAAGTTTGAAATTCGTCCAAAAACGCAACCTCTAAACTTCCTCACCCAAAAGTGATAGAAGGAATAGAACTTTGTAATCGTATTTTTGTATCAACAATTTTATCTTTTTTTTTCTGTTTTTTTTTTGGTTTTCTAAACTGAAAATGAGGTAAAAAAATTCAATACATATTTTAGCGACTGATGGCGTTAGGAATTTAAGTGTTCACCCAGACTACCCCACAGTTTTATGCTAACAAGGTTTTAGTGTTTGTTTCCATATTAAGTTGGAATTTAACGGACCAAAGAAGCTCTATCAAAAACCAAATGACTGTGAAGTCATTTAAACTCGTTTTCAATTCCTCAACAGTTCCGTATAAACTAATTCAAAAAGTATTGAGCATGTTTTACCTGCTTTTATGAGCGCAAACTTGTGACAAAAAAAAGTTAATGTATGAATGTTTTAAAAAAAAACCGTACTAAATTTTTTTTGTTTCATTTGACTCTACAAGATAATTTTAACTTCTCTGCAGTTGTATTACTTCTACTCACGCATGCGTGCATAACATTGGAATTGAATATGTACTGTTATGGTGGCCTCCCAATGCTCCAAAATGACCTATTGACCTCCAAATAACCTTTCAAGGTCAAACCCAACTTATGCATGAAACAAATGGTTTTGATGGTCCCGAAGACCCCATACCCCGATTTCCCCTGGAAATTACCCATAAATCTCAGAACGACCGTTTTACCATGGTTTATTTTCATCTACCTGGTACGGTGTCCAATCTTACTGCTACATATATGTAGCAAAATTCTGAGTCAAGTTATTACAAATGTAGATTTACAAGTACCAAAGGTAAGGATACAATTACATGGAATATAACCGGGCGTAACATTGTTTCGAAATTAAATTAAGGATTATCTGAGTCAAGTTTTTAAAAATGTAGATTTACAAGTACCAAAGGTAAGGATACAATTACACGGACTATAACCGGGCGTAACATTGTTTCGAAATTAAATTATGGATTATGTTTGTTCAATAAGACCATTAAACTCAAAAGCACTATTCGGTAGAACTACATAAACCTAAAAGCCATCTACTCCATACTACAATATGTTACTATTTTATAAATTCAAACTGGTACATATAAATATTATTGATTTCTTCTGAAATGAGTATTTGTTTATACATGTTGTTGATACGAGGCGTATAACCCCGAATGTTGTAATATTTATAGTGGAAAAGTGTTACAACTAATAGGATGGGACATAAAATGCAATATTTAGTCGTAGGTGTTTGTGGAATTTCTAGGCTATAGTTTCAAAAGAAATAGAAAAATATGATGNAGGTGTTTGTGGAATTTCTAGGCTATAGTTTCAAAAGAAATAGAAAAATATGATGAAACTGTGTAAAATTAAACTCCAGTTAATAAAAGTTGTGTTTAATCTAAATCAAATTCCTCCAAGCTGTCGAATATATTCATCTCAAGCATAAATAAAAAACACTAAAAAACATAAAATTTGTATATGAAATCAATGTTGGTCCTTTAAGTCAAAATCAAAAACCTAATGCAAGCTTCTTTTATAATAAATATCCTGAAGCAAATATTCTATATTTGCATTTCATATAAACCAAATAGTTCTAGTTAGAAATACTGAAACTGATTAAAGGCTAATTTTGGATACTGTATGCAAAGGCGTAGTTTAGATGCGGAATCGTACAGAACGATTAAAATTCAGTGAGGACTGAAAATTTGAACGTTTAGTTAATATTAAATTTGCCATGTATGTACCAATATCTTTAACTATGCACCTTGCCTATCCGTCTTTGACACATATTTTCTTTGCGGAATTTTTGCAAAGGTTTAGTATATCATTATAACACAATGTCGCAACACGCTTAATAGAATTGAGGAATTTCAAATTATACTTATATCGGAAATGTGCAGAATCAAAAAGCATCGTGCTCCATTTCTTCCAAAGGCTCTTGTTAATTCCATAAATTTTACTATGTTTGTCGGGTGGCGAGTGGGTAGTTTTCCGTTTGAATGGGATCCGAGGGCGTGCAAAGTAGCGATTACAAAGAAGAGATCTGTATTTTATCGATGGTACCTAATCATGGCCTATTTCTTCATTAATACGGGATTTATGTTTGTTAGACTCGTTGAGGCTGCCTATTTTAAGAGCATTGATCCTCCTATAATACTTCTAAATCTATTCAGCCTAGCTTCTTGGCTCTGTGCATCAATTGGGCATGCCTTCACTTTTTTCTACTCGGATGATATTGTTAGCTTTGTGAACCAATTGATGAGAACTTCAGCTTATTTTGGACGTAAGAGTTACGAAATTTTAGACTAGTATATGGCTGACGAACATTACTTACACATTACTTTAGTATGCATTCAAAAGCACCCACATGATAACTGAATATGAATATAACATGATATTTTAAGCAAGGAATAAATGTCATTTTCATGTTGTCTTGCACAAGTGTCACACCGACAAGGTTTAACCTGACACGTCTTCAAGTACAAAATTCTGTATTGCATTTAAAAAAAAAGTCACATTACTTCGAAAACAAATTATTTCGTTTCTATTTTTTTTACTTAAATTCTATTTAGAGATCAGATCTAGATTTAGTAATGTGTGAACAACTTATGCGCTTTATTATTAAGTAGCAAAAGCTACTTTATGTATTATTTTTGTCCGTCCGTCCGTCAGAGTATAATTATATCTCGGGAACTACTGACCCGATCTCAAAGCAATTTTCGGATATATGGTCTTAGATATCCGACCCAGTTCGAGTTTTTTTGTTTGACCGGAAGTGACCCGGGTTAAGGTTGAGGGATATCATTCTATGATATTATGAAGAATGACCCCTACAAAAGTTGTCCTTCTTATTAAGGGGAGCAACAAGTGACCCCTTGACCTCGCAATAAACAAAAATTGATCCCTTTATACCTAAAATTCTGTTATTGGTTCATTTTAAAAAAATATTTTTGTCTTGTTCACATTCTAATGTCTTTGGTCTAATTTTCCTATTTCCGCTACTTGGTTGACGGTATTACCACGTTTATTATCATTAATACCATTGGACTTTTAGAAGTTTAAAACATTAGAAATGACAACTATTGCAAAAAAAAACTTTTCACTAACTTCACCATTACTTTACCAATATGTCAAGTTTTGAAACTAGGAATCACACTATATCGTGTCTTAGTCTTAGCTTCTAATTGGTACTAATTCGATGGATCCCTTTGGTTGCTTCCTTTTGCTGTTTTGCTGATGTTGTGAAAACGTCATGTTTAAATGTATTATGAAATAGATGTTGGCAAACACGTGATCAAAGAAATGCCCAGGAGTTTGGCAAGCCGAATTACGTTTGCAGTACAATGTTTTGCTGGAATGCATTTTTTTATTGCAATACTAACTATTGACAAAAATCCAAAATATTGGTTTACTCTAACGGGAATAAGCGGTGGATTGCGCTTGAAATATATTCCGTTAGCGATAATAGAAACCTTTTTCTCTATAAACGCATCTTCAATAATCCTCTTCTACATCAACTTTTTCTTGGCTTACACCATCAGTACTTTTCTTAATCTCAAGGCCATTGAGTAAGTGTTGATTTACATAAAAATCATTTTCACAGAAATGTAATATGTATTGGTCCATAATAGAGGATATGCAGTCTCTCACCCCACGGAAATTGTGAAACATATTGGAATGCTTAAATTTATGAACACTTCCTTCAACGCCTGTTTTGGGGGTATCGTTCTCCCGGCCACCCTTACGGTGTCCACCATTTTGTGTATCATAAGCAATTATTCAAGCGTCAGGCTGTTTGGCGTGGTGAAGTTTCCAGGCTATTTTGCCTTGCCTCTCCCTGCAATTGCTTGCTCATGTCTCGGACTAGAAGCTTACCCAATGGCACATAAAATTCATGAAAATTCGAGTGCGCTTTTAATCAATGCAGGAAAGCTGGTTGGGATTGGTCCAGAAACTGCCTACATTCAGAAATACCTGAAGTGCTCAAGACCACTTGATATAAAAGTCCGCTCATTTTTCAAAATAAAAAGAAGCACAACCACTAAATACTTTGATATTGTTGCCACATACTCGATCTCATTACTCTTGACCTTTTAATACTTCGTTTTATTTGGGAAAACTTTTATTTTATTTATATAGTTTATACCTATTAAATAAATTATTACTTAACTGTGGTATGTTATACTAGGCATATACTATGTTTGTATTTTGGCGTGACGTTGAAAATGTTAATTCTCGTGACGTGACGTCAAACTCGTCTCAGAATATTTATTATACACTATTACAATATACCACACATTTTAATACTGTTCTTTAACTCGGTTTATAGAAAAATGTTGTATAATTAAAGCAATTGCTGTAAAAATCGAAATCCGCAGTATATTTGCAAAATGCGGACTGTATTATTCTTTAAGCAATGTTATCATTGGTTTCCGTTTCTGATACATAAATAGTAAATGGAATAATTAGAAAGGGAAACGCTACGTTGAGATTGACTTGAAGGACATTGAATTTGCTCCAAAATAAAATTATATTAACAGAAAAATGGAAATAAATTATATTAAAATTGCTTTGAAGGATCTGTATGAAAATTGAACTGATGCGTCATTAAAGTATATGTAAGCGCTTCAAAGCTTTAACGACTTATTCTTAGTTTAGGCTAAAGTAAGGCAGAGGTGGAAAATGTAACCTCCTGCTGTAACCTCGTACTGTAACCTTCAGTGTTGCAGTTTCTTTAAAATTCTGAGATACGGTCCCTCCTCGCTTCGCTCGTCGGGTACATTAAATGTACCTATACTACATGCCTCCGGCGGCAGGAGCAAAGAAAAATACTAATTACTGAACCAATGATTGACAACATTTGCTCAAATTAGTGTTTTCATCACTATTTATTTCGTTTGATATTGTGTTCACTACTTTTGATTACGTTTTCTAGTGTTTGGTCTTGGGAGGTTACATGGGAGCAACTCCTTATATAGAGATTTTCTGGGAGGTTACAATGGGAGGTTACATCAACGTACCTTTAGAGGCAGTGGCAACATTGTTCAAAAACCATGGAGGTTACATGGGAGGTTACAGTAGGGGGTTACAGATGGAGGTTACATTGACCACCTCTGTCTTAGTTTAGTTTTCTAGATTTCATACATTATATCAATCATTAATGTTCATAATTAACCACATACAAGGTTTAAAGTATTTGCTAATTGAGTTGTACAACAAAGTTTTTCAGGTTTTTGCAACTTAACTTCCTTCCCCACTTAAAAATTAACATTTCTTGCTTAATATTTTGTTATTCTCATGTAAAACAATACGCCCAGCTTTTAAATACAGTGCGGAAGATCAACCCCCGTTAAAACTTTCACTTGGGTGGGGAGAAAAAAACTCATTTCCCGTTCTCTTTGCACGGCAACTCAACTCATTTATCAAATTAACGGACAACACTTTGACTAAGGGGCGTCTTCCGCACTGTATATTGGTACAAGGAAACTGGAAAAATTTGTAGATTTTTTTTTGGAAAATACCAATCTTGCTTTTTTGCTTTAAATTTCTGGCGAAATTTCAAGTTGTGTATCAGTTTTAAAAGGGTAACAGACTGATCAGTCAAAACCACCAAGAACGCAAATTTATGCATAACGACCAATCCCATTCAATACGCGCAATACAATTTTTTGTTTTTGAAAAATACTACATTATTAATAACTTGTGTAACTTTGCTTTACTTCAATACAGGTTTCCATCCTGTTCATGTACAAAGATACCATAATACCATGTGCGTTAACGAAGCTATTTGATTTATTTCATCTAAATATGTGACATGCTGATTTTTTATTAGTTTCATTGTGCGTGAGTCTCTTGTCTCTTTTACCTATCGTGTTGACTTTATATTAACATCAATTGCCACTCTTTGAAAATCGGAACTATATGGGTGTTAGATGTTTTGTATGAAGTTGGGAATGATTAAAGTGCAAAATTCTAGGTTTAATGACTAGTAAAACTAGTAAGCAAATTTTTAACAGATTTATTAAACCATTTCTTGCCAGATGCAGGTGGACAAGACTCAATTGCACTCCAAAGTGCACTACATTTTACATTGCAACTCTTGGTGAAAAGGGGCAGTTGTACTACAAAATGCAATTCATTTTATAATTGCACAAAGCTACAGTTTAAAACATTGTGAAAGACCTTATAAACTCTGAAATTGACAGCACATTGTACTCTAGTATTTGCCATAATCTCAAAAATTACACACTTCGTAGCACCTTCTGGCTCTCAGCTGGAAAGTGTGACTGGAAAATGAAGATTGCCAAATCACCTGTCCTATAAGGGGTTCTGGAAAGAGAGAGAACAAAGAAGGGGCGAGACGTGAACAAGAGTTTTAAACTAGTAGAAAAGTGAAGTTTCAAGTCGCAACGACATAGAATAATTTTATTTTTAATAAATTTCTAGTGTTACTTTGAACTTGGAAAAATTGTTAACGCTCTAAATTTAAAAACAATTTTGTGTCTTGTTAGGTTTCCATCGAAACAAAGGCCATTTAATTCTAAATGGTAAGTCAATTAGTAAATCATCTAATTTATTCATCTCACCCTCTTCTTTCTTTTCAGGATTCCAAAACTAGAAGAGGCAAGGCCAAGCAACCGCCAAAACAAGAAGACGAATATGATTCTGAGCAAAAGGAGGAGGACGAGCCTAATAGCAGCAGCAGTCAACTAGCGGACCGAAAACTAGCTCAACAGAAGGCTCATGACCGCTTGTCAAAACTTGTTTCCCAGCGTTCCAGAACTATAAAAACTAGAGTTTTATTTATGTCTTTTAATTTTAAGTCCAGATGAAGCTATTCAAGAAATAAAAAAAAAACATGTATTAAATTTGTATGCTAGTCATGAACTCATAACAGAAGAAAAATCCAAAGTTGTTTTTATTTATTTCCAAAGATCATGGACCATTGCGCGTGAGTCTGGTTTCTAGAATCAAAGATTAAGCATTTAAAACAAAAAAGGGTTCAGTTTTTAGTATTTTCAAAAATAGAGAAACTGTTTCGGATTTGGAAGATTGGGACACAGAGCCCAGTCCTCCGACTACTCCAGCTCAACACCAAATTAAATTTGGCCAATTTGGACCGAGCAATTGCGAGATATGATAACTTACTGAGAGGGGACTTGGCGCTTCTACCAGATCCAGTTCGCGAACAAGAGAATTGTGTTGAAATTAGGCGAAAATACAACGCCGTCGCCAACATAAGGTATGGCTTCATTACTATTGTTTTTAAAGACACTTTTGAAAAGTTTTTTAGATTTATTGGTTTTAAAAGATGATTTTAAAAATTGGTTTTATTCTTTTTAAAATTTTATTTTAAAAATTGCTTTCGATTAGTTTTTTCAGTTGCCGTATGCGACGCTGGAAAGGGCTTTAGAATGGCGAATGAGTGACGACGACTGGAGAGCGCACTTTTATTCAGTAGTAATTCGGCGAGATAAACACGTCAATTCAGCCATATACTACACTGAACACCACTTCTTTGAAATTCTATAAAGCATAGAGTACAGTGCTCTGAAATCAAAATGAGAACAACATCCACTGCGTAAAATTTACCGGTTGGATTAGGCGGGATTCGATTTTGCAAAAATACACTTCAGACATCGAATCAATCAAATCAGCCACCACAACAACTTTACTTTGGTGTTGAAGGTCGCCGTGATTGATGGATTCGCCTATTCCCTACACTTCCCCCCACCCATTGATCATTTGTGGCGGAATTCTTCCGACGAAGGGTACGACGGTGACATTCCGGCAAGTGGTGCAAGTGTAGAAAACCATGATGACAACAACGAAGACGAGTACAACGACGACGACGAAGACGATGACAACAACGGCAGCAACAAGGAACCCTTTCTTTCAAAGTGTTTCTCTTGGATTTTTAATTTCTTAAAATGCTAAATTTACAAACTAAATTTTATTTTAAAACTACTTATTTTTAAATTTTCTGAAATTTTTATAATATTAATAATTTAAGAAATGTTGGCAATTCGAAAGTAAGAAAATGTTAGCTAAAAATCAAATTTAGGTAACAAGAGTCGTATAAGATTAAATAGTTTTTCAATACCATTTAATAAACTATGTTTGTCAAAAATTTTAGAAGGTCACGTGAGAAATAGGAAAAATTCAAAACTAGGATCAAAGGATTGCAAACATCAGATTGCATAGATCAGAGTTAATGTGGGGAAAGAACGCAATGAAAGTTGAAAGCAAAACCTCGTAACGTCTGACCTAACTTTAATTTTTAATATAGAAGCAACATGCCCGTTTATAAAAATTAAACAACCCAACAACTCTCATTTAAAAATGTTAATTATTTTGGACCTTTTTTTTGACGATTTTATTTTTGACGAGCAGATTATGGACGATTTTATATTGGACGAGTTTGGACGAGCAAACGTGTACTTGATTTTGGACGAGGAAAGGTGGGCTTGGGTTTGGACGAGCAAAAGTGGATTTGGACGAGTGTTCAAAACTTACCCGCTCATTTCTTTAAACTCCCCATTGATCATTCCCCACCCCTTTGTCCCAATTCTGATGACTTTCACTTTCGAGCCTCCCTACCTACGTCATTGAGTCTAGACGTTTAAACTACGTTTTTGCAATTATGAAAAATATGCTTAAATGCTAAAAAAAACGGTGCAACGTGAAATTTATTGTCATTGAACGGCTCCCTCATTAACATACGGCGATCAGCTGTCTTAATGTTGATTAAGGATTGACTAACCTAAACTTTTTAATTTAAATTTTAAAATGAAAATTTAAAACTAAAATTTTGGAATTTAAACTCACTTGGTAAGATTGGAAAGAATTGAAATTTGGAGTAAGAGAGAGAGAGAGGGAGAGAAGGGAGAGCCTCCAGCGCTGCTTATCTCTCCCATCTACGATCCATCTAAGCTTTCACATTCCCCCAGCCACTGCAAGTCAGCCAGCCAGCCAGCCAGAACCAAATGTCCATTTTCAAACACAGTGTCGTAAAGCTAACCAATTCAATTGAAGCGCAAGTGAATAATTGCGTAAATGTATGACCTCTGACCTCAACTTTAATTATTGGCCTCTCTTTTAACTAATATCATAAATAGATTAACACGCAGCAACGTTTATGTAACATGTATAAACCTTGGAATGCAAATTAATGCAAATTAATACAAATAATTACAAATTAATGTAAATTAATGCAAATTAACATTCACCTCGACTAACTTTCACTATTAACTTTCAATTAACTTTCACTATTAAATATTAACTTACAAACTATTAACTTATAAGCAATAACTACCACTTTCTTCCTTCCACAATTTGAATTTGAATTGCCCGCTTCAAACCACAACCTAATTAGCCAATTAGCATGGGCCGACCTCCCACAATTAGGCTCCTCCTCTTTCCCATGCCCTCATGGACTTCTGTAGATGCGCCCACTTCCCATGCCTCCTGTACTCCGTAGCTCCGCCCACTTTCTCAATTCCAAGCCCTCCCAATGGCTTAGAGTAAAAAGGGGGAGAAGCTTCGTAGCTCCGCCTTTAGTACAGTTTAACGTATTTATGTATATTCTCACCAATCCCAACCAAATCCACCACCCCAACCAGATGCACCACCCCCTCCAGCACAACTTCCCCTACCTCCTGAACCACCACTCACAAGTGTCCTTTTTTGCCAAAGGAAACTACTATGACGTGAAGCGGAAAGAATTTCAAGACAAACATTGGGTAAGTTTCTTTTTTAGAGACAAGTTTTATGACAAATCTCAAAACTAAAATCCCAATTTGTTTTAATTCAGTTGAAAGATGTCAAATTGACACCAATTGTTACCGCCAAACAAGAACGCCGACCGTTTGAAACGCTAGACCTTAAACGCCTTTTTCTAGATAATGAAACTTCTTATGCCTTTGGTCACTTTCGCGTAAGGGGCAAAGTACCCTCATAAGTCCAGGTAAGTTGTACTTGATAATCATTTCTAGTCAGGCATTCAACTAGTCAAGATGCAAGTAATCATGTGTCAAGTAGGATTAGCTAAAGGTGGAGACCACTTCAGTCATATACTTTCAGCCTCCATGACAGGGACAGTAGGCAGAGAGGCCAACAACAACCTTAAGCATGAAGTGCATTCATTAACTGAATTTCTTTTTGAAATTTTAGAAAAAAATTCAAATTCTACAATGGCAAGCCAAGTCATTGTGTCGCAAGTCATTCTGTGCGTCGACCCACACACTAAAGCAGTTCTAAATCAAATTGAGTTTAAAGTAAAAAAAATTATACAAGACACTTCTCCGGCAAGATCCAGCCGCCGCATTACCTTTCACCATACACTCTCTTTGACTCCTCGTGAAGGAGGCAAGGAATCGAGTTTGGAAAAAACTCTGTTTGGATTCGAATTTTTTTTCGAAAAAAAAAGAAGATGTAAGTTTCTCGGGGTCCAGGCACACGAGGGTAGCCTATAAGGTATTTCATTAATTGTAGTCCGGTGTAGGTGAACTGGATAAACAATACCATCTAGAAACCTACCGCGTAAATCTACGGTAGCATTTTCGTAGTAACCCCTAATAGTATTTGCACCAAACCGATTTGCCTGGAACCAGACATTAACATTTAGGTTAACTACAAAAGCTATTTCCTGAATTTTTTTTTATAACCTAAGTCAATATATTGATGTGCAAAAATAGTTGAGAATTCCTGACTTCTAAAAAATATATCTTTTCTATGGTTATAAAAATGTTGCATTCGCATCAAATCTTTGTAAATTTTGTTGTTTTAACGCAAATTATCGTTTGATTGGCGCCAATCTTGTCAATCTGAACATTTCGTGCTTTCAATTCGAATCACCCCATTGTTTCTCCAGTCCCGCCTCTATGATTTTTTCTAGCGAATTATGATGTTGATGAGCCGGATACAAAAGAATGCTGTACTGGGTAGTGGAAACCAGCATTTCTCTAATGTTTGAATAAATTAGTTTCAATATTCCGCATTTCCCTTGTTTGTCTCGTCGTGGAGCTCTCTACTTTTCCCGAGAAATCAACCCTGGGCGCCAATCTCTTCACACTTTGAAGAAATGTCCCTTTAGGGTCAATGTATAGTCCGTGCAATGAATCGGTATTGACCATTATCAATTCAATTTTTTGGTCAAATGCTGGCGGAATCTAATCGTAAATGTATGCGTAAAGGCTTACTTTTGATAGGCTGTAGATGCAAAAATAAATCAATTTTAAATTTCTTCCTCTGACCTTCTTTTTAAATTGGATAAGAGCGACATCTTGATTTATAATTTCGAATCTCTCAAAGGAGTCAGAGGCCAAGAATTTTTTTGGGCAGTAGGTGTCTTCCATGGCGTAGGAACTGGGGTCACTCAAGAACTTTCCAGAAAGCGAAACTTTTGCTAACTTAGCTAGTTCCATTTCAGTTTTAGTTGATGCTTCTTGACGCCTTTTCAAATTGTGCTTGAGAAAGTTTGAATAGAGCCGTTTTTGAGTAAAACTAAACTTCCGACGCACTTTCTTTAGGATCCCGCCTCACGTAATGTGAGAGCTAGAAACTGGTGATGCAGCACAGTGTCCTTTTTATCCAAGAGAGTCAAACGTAAAAAGTTGGCCGACAGGTTCTTGTTTGTATTCCGGAAAATTCTTGTTAACATTAAGACAAATTAGTAAAATTTATTTTTATTTTCTGAAGAGGGCAGGAAAGAGACCAGAGGTAAGCTATTGCCTGTTTTCAGGGCCACGGACTTTAGATCGCTGGTCATTATTGATTAATAAAATAAAAAAAATGCTAGGTTTCCACATTATTGCATCACATCCATATATCCCGTGTAAGGCTCATCTCGGATTTACACTTCAAGCACCAAAGAACAGTCGACAGAGTTTAAAAAAAAGCAAACAATGTAAAAAGTAAAGGTAAGTTAAAGTGAAAGTTAAGTTAATTGTCCTAATAGCAAGTGAAAGTTAAAACGAAAGTGATCACCCTTAGTGAAAACGAAATGTCCAATTCGGGTTGCGTTGACCACCACGCGACATCCAAAAAAGTAAAAAATCAACATTTTTTTAGAATTAGTATCTCATGAGTAGGGTAATATAGAGACTTTGTCGGGCTTTGAACCGCATTTTGCTCATATGAATCTATGAATTGAAGGCCTAAAATGGTATGATTCCCCGTAACTGCGTTAAAAATTTAATTTAATTGGCATAAAATACCAATGGGATTATTTTATTTGGCCAATTAATTCGGGGTTACTTTATCACAAAAGAAGTTAAGTTAATTAATGCCGTATTTAAATTTTAGGACAATCAAGAGAAATGCATGGAATGTAGGCAGGATCCCTCAACTTATTACAACATTTGTGCGCGTTGCGTGGCTATTTTAGCCAAGTTAGAGGTAAATTAATTATTTAATTGCGGAGATAGGTCCTTAATTATACCATTTTTCCTAGGCTGATCCCAAGTATGAATACAAGAAGCATTTAAATCATGCGCGGTAGGACTTTTTAGTTAATAAATATTTTGAGGAAAATCCTGAAATTATCGAAGCTCAAAAGGAAGCTCATCAGAATTTTTTAAGGAGGGAACTTGGATTAGGAAACAAAGATTTGCCGGCAATTTAAATTTTCCATACCCGCCGTCATCCTCATCACCCCCAAGGTCATCATCATCCCCACCGTCACCACCCCCAAGGTCATCATCACCGCAACCGGAATTTCCGCCGCAAATAGTTGCAGCCTTTTCTGACAGAAGTTTCAATTTTTTTTGGAATTTCGACTCCTGTCCTTACTTGGTTTAAATCGCTGGAAGATGATAGGGCAACAGAACAGCGTGAGATTGAACAAACCGTTTAAGCACGAGCGCCCCAGAAACGCCACTTAAGACAGACAGCTACGCTCATCGAGCCCCATAGAAAGTCCCTACCAATGACTACTGCTAGGCAGTTAAGATCCCCCATCAAAAGTTCTCCCCACGCACCTCCTTCTAGGCCCCCCTCCACACGTTCCGGGTCACCCTCCCTTCCCATTTGTGTGCCAAAAAAGAAGAAAGAATTGGAAGGCTTTGATTCATTTCATCCGGATATTAGACAATTTTTATTAGATTATAATACGGAAACATTTATGCATAGGTCTTGGTCGCATGCAAAACGTATATTTGACAAAGCAAAAAGAAAGGCTGAAAAATATAGGAACAAAATAAGAAGCAAAAATATAATAGACTCTGTCAAGGTTATGTTTGTTTAAAACACCTTTTCCAGTAAATAAAATTTTGAAAACTAAACATTCGTTTCTCCTTTCTCCAAATTAATTGGCTCTAATTTAATGTCTTCTTCGGCATCTCTCAAGCGTCTCACGGTGATACGAATCAATGGCTCCGCCTCACAGCGTCCACGTTTGCGCCATTACATCAAAAGAAGCAGGACTCCAATGCCAATAAGGCACACTTTAATAATTTAATTTGAAATTTGAAAATTATGAAAAAAAGGAAAAAGGAAGCTAATAAATACCTCCCAATATGCCGCTCGTCCATGACAGAGCAGTGATTTCTGCTGCCTCCCTTGGAGCTTCCGTTGGCTGGATTGGGCATTCTCCCTGAGCCCCTGTCCCAACAATTAGCTCAATGTTCTTAACCAAATCAATATTGTCCTTAAAGCCTCTTTCCGGCGGAGTCTACCGACCAATAGCAGGTAATTTTGAATTTTCACGCAAACTACGAGAAATGTTTAGGTTAGCTGATGGGAAAATTTCTAGCTGAATTTTAATTTAAACCTCACCCATTTTAAGACTTGTTTCGACAAAAGACAAAGGACGACTAAGAGACTTACAAATGAACAATTGATAATCTAGGCTAAAATAATGAGGTCCTAGGTCAGTTTAGTAGTTTTTGAAAGCCATTTATTTACAGCATCTCTGGATTTTTTTTGTTTTAAATTATTGTCAATAAAATTTAAGTCTTCAGTTAGGCCGTTGGTTGAATGCCATGCCATGTAAGGAAACTCAGCTAATTCTTACTGACTTATTTCAGAAGGAATGAGTTCTTCGTCGCTGATGTCATAATCGCTTATGTTACTGTACAAGGGCTCCAGCTTCAAGGGCGTCTTCTTCATGCCTTCTTCCCTTCCTTCATCTGTAATATCTGCTGAACTTTCTCCAGAGCCGTCTCCTGAATTTTCTCCTAAACTTTTTTCTGCATTTTCTTCCTGGCTAATCCAAGGCTCTGAGCTTCCATCGCAGCAATTGATTCCCTTTCCGTTGCCATAAGTAGCAACTTGTTTAACTAACAAACATATAATCCTCTGAATGATATTATCTGGCTTGCTATAATTAAGTATAAAATTAATATTAACTAATCCATAACTAATACAAAAAAAAATTGTCGTAAGTGATGAATTATAAAAAAAATATTCACAATTAAGTTTTAAACTTTTTATATCGTAGTTGGCGGATATGGATATGGATTCGGACTCAGATACTCAGAGTATCAATCACGTTCAAATCAGGTAATTTATATTTTAAGACTTGTGCAAAGCTTTTAAAAGTAATTTTTGTTTAAAATTAGGGAAGCTTAAGACTAGATGTATCGGACGAAGAAAGTGTTGAAAATTCTCCAGAAGCGGAAAATTCTTCCGACGGGGGAAATATTTCAGAAGAAAATGTAACTTGAACATAATTTTACGTTCTGCGTATAGCGTAATAACGTTGCATGGAATAATTTCTACTTTTATCTTTATTAGGAAGTTGTGACTTGGTCACCCCGCAGCATCCAGTCTGATTGGGATGCTATGGATAATGTTTCCTTCCTTCTCTGGTCTACCAGTTCTTGAACTTGGCGTTCCAAAATCCATTGATGTGCTAATTCAGCCTGCTGTTTGAGCCCCCTGCTCAAGTAGTTACCGAGATTTCCCTTTGCCCATCTCCAGAGCCACTCCCCAAGACATTATTCAAGAGCCCCTTGCCCATGAAATAATTCAAGAGCGCCTTGCCTTTCCCAACTGTAAAGCCTGGAATGACGTCTACAGTTATAAAAAAGACGTTTCCATCGAAAAGCATGTTGTAGGTTAAAAAAAAATTGAATTTTGCGATGGAAATGCATGCCTAACTCGAATGCTTATTTGACAGGTGCGTCAGGAGGACCTTGAGGGCAATTCGAAGACAAAGCATTTCAGGAGAATGACTAGGAATTTACCTTTTAGAAACATAAAATATAATACAATGTTGTCAATTAGATATGAATTGCTGGAAGAAGAAATTATTGACCAAATTTTTAAAAGAACTGGTGACATAGATATGGCATTCCAGGTAACGTTAAAAGGAATTAAAGTTTGGTTTAAGAATTATCATTGTTGGAACAATAGTACCTTAAATTACTAAAAAGGTATGGAAGTAGAAGTATGCGTATGAGTATTTTTAAATGGAATTGCGTGTCCTGTCGATTTACATAGCACTACGATAGATAAGACTAAGTATGAAACAAATCGCGAGAAATGGAACCGTGTACTAATTTTTGAATGCTGCGCATCAAACACGTGGTTGAATGAATTCTAAAATAAACTTAACTTCTTTTTTTTTCGAAAGAATAAGGGGTTTCGCCAAATTTGATTTCTTGCTTCCTTCACAAGAAGTTGAAGGGAGTGTCTGGTGAAAGGTAATGCGGCTGCTGGATCTTGCCGGAGAAGCTTCTTGTATAATTTTATTTGTTTTTTTTTACTTTAAAATTGATTTGATTTAGAACTGCTTTAGTGTGCGGGTTGACGCACAGGATGACTTGCGACGCAATGACTTGGCTTGCCATTGTAGAACTTGATTTTTTCTAAAATTTCATAAAGACATTCAGTTAATGAATGCTCTTCATGTTTAAGAATGGTTTTGGCCTCTCTGACTACTTTTCCTGTCATGGAGACGCACTGTATATGACTGATGTGATCACCGCCCTTAGCTAAACCTACGTGACACATGATTACTACCATGTTGACTAGTTGACTGCTTGACTAGAAATGATTATCAAGTACAGTTTACCTGGACTTATAAGAGTACATTGTCCTTTATGCGAAAGTGACCAACGGCATACGAAGTTTTATTATCTAGCAAAAGGCTCTTAAGGTCCAGCGCCCCAATCAATGGGCGTTCTTCGTTTGCGGTAAGAATGGCGTCTTTTAATAAATTTTGATGTTCTAATGCAAACAATGATCTGATTGGCGCCAATCTTGTCAATCCGATTTTTGAACACTTCGTGCTTTAAATTTGAATCAGCCCACTGTTTCTCCAGCACCGCCGCTTTGATTTTTTTCTAGCGAATCTTGATTCTGATCAGTCGGATACAAAAAAAAAATGCTGTACTGGGTAGGGGAGACCAGCAGCATTTCTCTGATATTTGAATAAGTTAGTTTAAATATTCCGCACTTTCCCTTGTTTGTCTTTTCGTGCAGCTCCCTCAATTCTCCCGAGAAATCAAATATGGGGGCCAAGCTTTTGACCCTTTGAAGAAATGCCCCTTCAGGGTCAATGTATAGTCCGTGGTATGAATCGGTATTGACCATTATCAATTCGATTTTGTTTTCGAATGCTGGCATAATCCAATCGTAAGTGTACAAATAAAGTTTCACCTTTGAAAGGCTGCAGATGCAAAAGCAAATCTATTTCAAATTTCTTCCTCTGACCTTCTTCTTTTTGAAACTGAATAAAGTGACATTTTGATTGATAATTTCGAATCCCTCAAAGGAGTCATAGGCCAAGAATTTTCCAGCGGCAGTAGCTGTCTTGCATAGCTCATTTCTAGCGTAGGAGATGGGATCACTCAAAAATTTACCAGAGAGCGAAACGTTGGCTAATTTAGCTAGCTCCTTTTTAGTTTTAGTTGATGCTTCCTGTCGCCTTTTCAAATTGTGTTTGATAAAGTTTGCGTAAAGTGTTTTTTTTTCAAAACTAATTCTTCGATGCACTTTCTTCAGTACTCCGCCTAGACGCAATCTCAAAGCCAAAAGGTGGTGATGGAGAACAATTTATTTTTTGTCCAGGAGAGTTAAAATTAAAAAGTCGGCAGACAGGTTCCTGTTTGTATTCCTTACAAATTCTTGCTGAACTCAAGACAAATTGCCAAATTTTATCTTCATTTTTTGAAGCGGGCATGGAAGAGACGAGAGTTAGTCCTGCATAGAATCTAGATAATGCCGGTAAATACCAAATCGGTATTTACCACCATCAATTCGATTTTGTGGTCAATGCTGCCAGAATCCAATCTTAAATGTACGAATCAAAATTCACTTTTTATAGGCTGTAGATTCAGAAGGCAAGCAATTTCAAATTTCTTTGTCTTTTTGAATTGGAAAAGAACGACATCTTTATTAATAGCTTTGAATCCCTCAAAGGAGTCAGAGGCCAAGAATTTTCCAGCGGCAGTAGCTGTCTTGCATAGCTCATTTCTAGCGTAGGAGCTGGGGTAACTCAAGAACTTTCCAGAGTGCATTACTTTTGCTAACTTAGCTAGTTCCTTTTCAGTTCTAGTTGATGCTTCTTGAGGCTTTCTCAAATTTTGCTTGATTAAGTATGCGTGAAGCGGTTTTTGTCCAAAACTGAATTCCCGATGCACATTTTTACGATCCCGCTTAGACGTAATGTGAGAGCTAGAAACTGGTTCTGGAGCACAATTTCCTTTTTGTGCAGGAGTCAAAAGTAAAATGTCGGCCGACAGGTTCTTGTTTGTATTCCTGAAAATTCTTGTTAACATTCAGACAAATTAGTAAAAATTATTTTTATTTACTGAAGAGGGCAGGAAAGAGACCAGAGGTAAGCTACTTCCTGCTTTCAGGGCCACGGACTTTTGACCGTTGGTCATTATTGATTAATAAAATTTAAAAAAAATGCTTGCTTGACACATTATTGCATCCCATCTATGTAATTAATTATTGGCCTAATGTGAAATAACGTCCATGAGGAGATATAATTTATATACACTTTTGGCACTTGGGCTGAAGTTCCTTGTTTATAAACGTTTTTCTACATTTCAAAGCACTCATGCAGCTCATAATGCTCATCTAGTTTTCTATAACATTTGAATTGGCACTGTCCTACCGCGGTTTTAAAACAACAAGTAAAATGCAAAAATTTTATTTGAATTTTAATTTGTCACAACACATTTTAATGAATTGTTACGTCTGTGTGCCGCTTGAAATTGCAAATGATTTCACCCTCCATTTAAGTATGGGAAACAAAGACATTTATAAGTTTTGGGCGGGAGGGTTGTTGATCCCAAGCCAGAACGCAAGCGCTGAAATGAGGGCTCCCAGTATGGTGAAAATACAGTTTGGGATGCTTGAAGTATCGTTGGACAAAGTGTCCGAGTTGGGAACCTTGAGCGTGCGCAAAGTATGCGCAGGCCTGCTTACACACTGGCAACAAATGTCAAGAGAACTATTGCGTGAACACCCATTATGCTTCACTTTCACAAGACAATTGTCATTGAATCACAAACGGAACGCTCCTTTAGTAGTAGACACTTAGGTAATTTTGCGCTTGCGCTTCCCAAGGCCTGCCTTTAATCAAAGCTATCTCTTCCTCGCAAATTAGTTTGCAAAACAAGTCCAATGGATCAACCGTCCTATAATGTCAAATGTCTCAATTATGTATGGTTTCAATGTCGGCAAATTGTACTTTTCCACTGCCTCTTTCCAGAAACCAGCCTTTTGAAATCTTTCAAATATAGAGACGTAGTGAAAAATTAAAAGTCTAAAGCTCTTTACTATCACATTGCTGTTATTCTATCGATGTAGGATATAAAAACTCCAGAATTGTAGATTATATGAGAAAGTAGAATGATACTTAGTAAAATAATAAACAGCAGGGCACACAAAAACTGAAATGGTGGAACTGATCTGTGCTCTGTGTAAGGATCCATTACTATTTGAGTGTCGATGTTCGAAAATTAAATACTATAAAAGAATAAGGTATTAGGTATAGTACAAAGCATATAAATTCAACCGTCGGGGCCGGATCCATGAGAAAAGATGTAGCTAATGGCTTAACCTAATACAGACTGTAGTGTTTACTCCTGCTAGCTCTTTTACCTAATTTTAACCTAATCAGTCGGGAGCAGCCACTTCCAATTTTGGGAAGCTGAACACGCAAATTCGTCACTGCGGCACGAGCCAAAACACATTGAAAGCAGATGCGTAAAGAATCGTAAGACAGTGGATACTTTTCTAGTGGGTGACCTTCCGCGTACATGTTGGCTACGTTAATGACCTCTTACATTTGAATATACAGAACATCGCCCAACTTGAAGCCAACGGCCTCTGTCATTCCAACCGATCTTGTGTTTAATTAAAAAACATTACTATTAAAATATAATTTTGATTTTGTAGTGGTTTTTAGCCATACGCCACGACTGAAAGTCGTTAAGTCTTATATCGCAGGAAACTTACAACTCAGCAACTTACTGATGACAACCTTTTTGTAATTTTGCAAAATGTCGACTACATTGGATTTCAATGCAGAAATTTTATTCGCTTTTTAGAAGTTCAACTTACAAGTCGTTTTAGTTTTTAATTTTAGTATAACTTTAAAATGTCATAATGGCGAACTTTCTTTACAAAAAGGCAAAAAGTAATGAGCTTGTCGTCGAGAAGTTCATCAAGCACTACAAAAGGTTCGATCCCACTCTACGTCCTGCTTGTATGTTCTAATGTGACTGGGTAGGACGAGATATTGATAGTTTTTATGCCATTTCGGCAAAAGTATGAAAAGAAAAAGTCTCACTGGTGAGCCCAAAATGGATCACCATATAGCAACAATCGTACTTGGAAGACGATACGGTAACATGAGCCTTATAGACCGTAAGAAGGTTTAACTATGTATGAAACAAAGTCTGACATGAGCGTGAACAAGCTGGGCAAATTTTGTATGTTAGTTAGAGACTATGTTCTGCCGCGCAGAATAGAGGAACACTTCCGATTGATACTAGAAATAGGAGTGCGGGCTTTTAAAGCCAGGGGCGCACATGTATTTTACTATCACCAATGGATATTAATGGCTCATTTTTGTTTTAAAACATTTTAATATTTTCTAAATGTTCAAGATTTAAGAAAACTGTTCAATACAATTTTGTAAATTAATAGAAACTGAGACGATGTAACCCATATATAAAGCGACTTATTTGAGATTTCTAACACAAAATTTTAATTGTATTAATTTAAATAAAATTTATAATTATTATTCGTCATCCAAGGTATTTGTCAAGACATCACGTAAATAATTTGTATTTAGAGAAACCAAGGCACAAAGGTCATTTCATTTCAATCGAATCTCTAAAAGCTTTTCGACATAAATGCGAAGATATTTTGTAATTATCATGGGGAGGATATTGGGCTAATTGTCAAAAATGAATCCCAACAGTTTAATGGGAAACTGTTTAAAAACCAAAAAAAGCACATTTGAAATTTAACAGAATCGACAGGATGGAGTTGACTTTTCGGCAGTCCTACATAACATATCTCACAATGCACATAATTGGAGTTCGATTTCATCTCTTGTAGAGATAACATCTCTTGTAACGGAGTGTTAAATTGTGAGGACAATTGAACAAAGATCATTTGTAAAAGAACTAAATAAGTTCTCCTGTAAAAATACCCAAAAGATTTCCTATTGTCACAACACCCTTTCCGGTTCTTACTCCGAAAAGTAAACGACCAGCCCCTTCTCCGGCCGTGAATGAGGGGATAAAAATTCGGGACGAAATACAAGATACAACAATTGAAC
>VYYI01000342.1:0-34486 GCA_021029175.1 Bilobella aurantiaca | reverse complement strand
GAAAGAAAATTTGGAACAAACAGATGAGGTAGACAAATTTTGAGTATGATTCCTTATAGCGGAATGATTCCATGATGGACACTTAAGATTTGAGTGTCAGGGTGAAGAGGAAGTGAATATTGTTTTGTGTTGTGTTATTTTAATGTATAGTTTTTAAATATAATACATATATTACAATGCAATAGTTTAAGTGTGTTGAATACTACTACAAATCAATTATTTTGAACATTGTGTTTTCTCTCGTTTTTGCTTTCACTTTTGGCGGGTGCGGAAAATTGACTGAATAAAAAATCAATAATTTCTCTGGTTTCTCCGAATGCGAGGAAAGTTCTGCTCTCTCAGTAGTCTACCTACCATGCTCCAAATAGAGTTGCTTGAAGTGTTTCAAACTGGGAAGTAAGCTGCGTTACAGAAACGGGAATGATAATCGCCAAAAATAATAAAGCGGACGAGGGGCAATGCTTAATTGTCACGGTCACGCCTCGAGTACTAAAAGTTAAAAAATTGCGACTCTTAATTTGCGGCTTTCCTTACTGAAAATTTCACTGTATATATAACGATAGACTGCATATACTTCTCAGCATTCCAGCCTATCTGGCCCATTGCCTATCTTAAAAGAGACAAGAATTACCTAGATGCGCGGATACGGAAAACCATGATAAACCCATTTTATTATTAAATAGTTATCTAATTGGATAGAAATTTTCAAATACGGGATTTTCAGTGACTTCAAAGCAGCAGATTTGCTCTCTATAAGAGCAAACTATTAAATTAGAACTCCACCTTATTCCGCCAAAATTACAATCCACTTCTTTCAAAATTACTCTACTGATTCTTGTAAGTTAGCTTCAGTTACAACACGACAACAAATTCATTTGGCTAAGTTTTGCGTATTCAGATGCTGGATTGTTGTAAGATGCTTCTAAGACGGAAGTAAAAATGGCTTTGAACTTTCTCCAGTATGTTATAATCTAAGCCCTCAAGCACTTTATTTCTTTTTCTATACTCAAGTCTCTAAGAAAGCGTAAACTTCAGTTTGCGAAACAGGAAAGGACTTCGCCTCAAAGATTTCTTTCTCTCAACTATTGTTTCTTCCCTCATCGCAAAATCTTTTGTCTTTTTCTAAAACAGACTTTCTCCGTTTCTTCTGGAGTCGCTAATTTCCCTGGAGTGAGCTAGTGACCTCGGTCTTTCCCCTGGGATGATTGAAGCAAAAACAAAGTAAAAAACGAAACCACCGCTTTATCTGTCCAAAACAATAATATGCTCTAGTCCAATTTTTTTAACAAGGCATTGGTATGTCATTTATTGTTCTACGTTTGAAAGCCTTGAAAGGTGTAATGTAAACTGACGTCTGGGAAGCATTCATATTGAAATAATGTATTATTTAAAACTATTATATTTTCAAGTAAAAATTTGATATAAATGAAACAACTTCGAGTAGATAAAATTGTATTTATATCATTCAGTATATTAACATAATATGCTCTATTTCTGAGTATTGCGTATACAAGTTTGAGAAATTTCTTCAAATATTCACTTTGATTCAATTTGATAAATAACTAATATTTCTGGCACCTCAAGTTATTCGTTGTGTGCTACATGTGATCAAATTTAAGTTTAGGAGAACATGATTTGAATTGATTGAAAATGCGCTATAAAAACTCATTGTTTGACGTAACTATAATAAATTTCGAAATTGGCAAAGCAATTCTAGCGTAGAAAAGTCCTTAGAAATTTAAAATATGCGCTACCGTAGACTCATCCAATAATTTTTGAACAAAAAGGACAAACTGGTTGCAAAGAGGTTTGTACGGTCCGTAATAAATTGATCAAAGTGACTGCATCAGTCACTCTTTTTTCTTTTGTAGATTTAAGCTTTCTCTGGAAATCCATTAGCTCCGTCATCGACTTGTGAGTGAAGCTTGAGGACACTTTGTGCTGGGTTGGTGCTGACAAATGAAAAATGAATGCTCTTAGGGCTAGATTGAGGCTCATATATGCGGTGAAGGGAAAAGAAAATGCGGATTTCCGTTTTAAAACTCCATTCTGGAAAAAGGCTTTAATGGATAATAATTTGAAAGAGCTCGAGAAAAATGATGGGAAGTTGGAAGAGCGGTGAAAGTCCCTTTGACTTCAGTGTCGCTTTGCTTTTCAAATTGGGATTTTAGAGTAGTTTTCAAAGGTGAACCGTTCTTATATTAGTGGGTAGCGTGGGCTAGGATATGGCGAGTCTATTGAAGGGTACTTGACTTTGCGGTGGGTTGATTAGTGGGTCTCAAGTGGGGCTGACGGTGGGTCTTCCTAAGGAAACTGAATGAGAGTGGATTGTTTGGTTCTTGGATTTTTACTTGCCTTGCCTTCTGTTAACTTAGGTTTCTCACATCCCAAGACTACTTGGTGGTAAAATCTTTGACCATTCGTTCATTGGCATTCTTCATCAGACATGCCTGCCATGTTCTATACACTCTCTAGCGTATTCTGTTTCAATTTGGTAGCTTGATTTAAATCACTAGGTCCAACAATACCCTCCCCGATTATACCAATTCAATTAATATAAAAAAAAATTAATTGAAATATTTCTTTATCTCAAGTCTAATCAATTTTGAAACTACTCTTGTTCCGCATTTTGAAAACAGTTTGTATAAAATGAATTAATTTGAGAATTTAAGCAAATTTAGACTGCGTTTTGAAACAATCAAGTGTAGCAGAACATTAAGCATTACGTCGCGCATGCCCATAAAAAAGCATTTTGCAGGCACCAACCGTAAGTAAGGAAGTTAACTTAAATGTTTAGCAAACAATCTTCAATATAAAATGCTGTTATCTCCACTCGTCATACTTTTGTCTATTAGTTTATGTAAGACGTCTTAGAATAAGTATTTTAATTGTCACTAGAAAGCAAAGCAATCTCCAGTTTTTCCAGACTATACATTGTTTCTTCCCGGTAGATTAACAAGAAGAATGTGAAACTGATATAACTCATAATAATATAATTAAAAAAGATCATTAAAAAACATCAGTCCTAAATGAGAGAAATAGATTAAAATCGCTAATTTCCTGAATAGGCCTTGTTGGAGGGAAGGGCTGAGGGAGACCGCATGGCAAGACCTTCGTTGTACTTTCTCCCGAAATTTGTGTCTGATTCCTTGGTTCGTTGCCAAGTTCCGCTTCAGTATTCTTCCGAAAGCCACCTCGAACCCAATTCACTTTCTCCTCCTCCTAACTTTACTTACTTTACATGTCAGACAATAGAAGAGTAAAGGTGCTGGAGAAGTTCCAGCACACGAAGGGGCTTTGCTATAATTTACTCTTGGACTAACTTGATGATTGGAGAGACTTGAAGGGTGAAAGTGTGACTCTGAGTTGGAGAAAGTGGAGAAAGACCTTAATTAGCTCATTTTCTTTCTGACATGTGTCTCAGCTCTTAATGAATAAGACTTATCTCAGCTTTCACCAAAAGCGAAAGTGAAGAATTTCTTGCCAACTAAATCACATCCAAACCCCCATTGGGAATGGCCTGCATGGTAAGAATTCATACACAGTAGAAAAATAGCTTTAGTAGCTCTTGCCGTGTTTGCATTTCTAAAATTCATGATCTTGCATTTTTATGACCCCAGAACCTGCTTTCTCTCAAGCGTATTTTCCAAACAATTTCAAATCTCTGCTTGGTTTATTAAGTTCGTTTGAATTTTTTAATTCTGGACAGAGCGCGGTATTTCAGATTCCTTAGAACGTAACGTTGAAGTAGTGCTTTTCTGAATCAATTTGTTCTGGAAAACAGGATTTCTTCATTTCTGCTGCTGACACGTAGATAGTATGGTTCAGTAGATGTTCGTTGCGTTATCTTTTATACGCACGCTCTTACTTCCGTTCACGTCTTTTCTGATTACACTTTAAGATTTCAAAATTATATAGCGAAACGAATGGTGGAATTGAGGAGTCATGCAAAAATTGAAAATTTTATCCAATTTAGTTCCAGAATGTACTAAACAGTTTATATTGTCAGTGCACACATTATCATCGAAGACAAACTTTCACCAACTGCATTCAATTTTACACTTTCTATTTATGGTTGATATGCATCATCGTTATTAAGCCTAACGTTTCACAACAGCAATAGTGGTTTTTGTTAGGATTAAAATGTCTCTCTTATTTAAAAAAGAACATTTGAACATGTTAAGCTTGAGACAAAAATCAGGTTTAAGTTAGTACTGGCTATATTACATAACGGAAATACATTTTTGGCTCCATAAAATAGCTTCGGGATTAGAATATACTAGAATCCTACGCTGAAGATAGAGAGCCTATTATGCTTAACTACGATGATGGGAAATAATTTCAGGTTGGCACCAAACAATCCCAGTATCTTTTCTCATCTGAATTGTATTCGACTATTTGCTCTTTGACTCTGAATCTACAAAGGATGCCGTATAGCACAAAACCGAGAATCGTGTGGGATTTGTTCAAATAAGAATGATATTATATACACCATATCTTTCCTGCTAAACTAGAATCAACTAAATCTTCTTCTATTGATACTAGAACCTCATTTTAAATTATTTCATTTTAAAGGAGAGAAGACAAAGGGCAGAGAGAGTAGGGTTAATTAAACCAAATGAGGAATCGCTACTTTCTCTTGTCTGCGCTCCAATACTCCACCAAATACACATCCAATTCGGGCTAGACAAGCTTAGTAGAATTTTAATTAGGAAATACTAGGAGATTCCTTTTACATGAAAGTGATCATCCAAAGGAGACCAGCATATTAGTTTAAATTCAAATTGAAACGAGGCCTCCTCAGATGTAAAGTTTTTCCTAGTTCCTCGGATAAAGGGATTTAGTCCTCCAGCATCCCAACTGTTTCAAAGAGAAACAAATGTATGTTGGCCCGCAATAAGAATTTGGACAAAGGAAAGATAGGATTTATTGGCTTAAGCCGACTTAAGAGTTCCGCTCCTAGGCTTATATACTACATGCTTTTCTACTCTTTTCAACTTTTTTTTTTACAGAAATGCACAACATTGGCCAACGCAAGATTAGGCCACCAACTTTTTTTTCAGTTTAGCTTGGGGTAATTGAATGTCAAATTTGATTGATCCTCGGCCAAGAAAGTAACTCTACGACGTCGGACGTGTGGAATAAAGTCCATTTTTACTAGGACATAAAAACAATGAGCGCCATAAAAATGGAATAGAAATCCGGATTTGGGTGACACGTCGGAGTGACACAGATGTGTAATACAAGTTGACAAAAAGAGACAAACTACGATTCTATCTGCTGAGATTGAGATGAAGCAACAAGGGAAAAATTCGCTTTCTGCTGGCGTAAAGAAACTACTTTGTCATTTTAGTGCATAGAATTGGAGACAGTCGCTTCTACTTTAGAGAGCTTCAACCAGGCCCCTAAGTCCTTTTCAGATCAAATTAGATTCTATAAGATTTTTCAAGACGTTTTTTCTCAGTTGACATAGACTTTGAAAAAATAGACTCCTACAGATGAGACTGGAAATGACGAGTACGGAAAAGGAGAGGCGGACAGAAGTTAAGCTTCATTTAAGTCTTTTCTGTCGAATTGAATTTGATTAGATTAGTCAACCAAAGCCGTTTCACTTATAACTTGAGTCGCATCGTCATGTCCAATATGAATTCTTCCTCCCTTTTCGGATTTAGCGCTGAATTTACAAAGCGTAGAATGGACTGGGGATATTGTGCGCAACCAGAATTTAAATTGGATACGATACATAATGTGCCGGAGTTATAGAAATTTTAAACTAAATCCCCTCTAGGGGACTATGCTCTGTCTGGAATTAATTCGAAACAGCGATTCGAATACTTTATGAATTTATTACTTTTTCCTGAGAAGAAAATGTTCTTCTACGTCTAAATTTATGACATGTTGACAAAATTGAAAAACTAAATAAACCAGTATCGAATTCCCACTAATATTTATTACTTTAAAGTTAAGAAGCTTACTAAAAGTAGTAACTTTTGTTAACGTCTCAAATGAAGACAACGTTGTGCAAATAAATACATGTATTCTGAAAACGGCAATCGCACAACATTTGATGACCAGACACTACATCTTATCCTAAGGGAAAAAAATTTCAGAGATCAACTTTTCATGTTAACTTCAAATGTCCTATTTTATATTTCCGGAAGCTAATTAAAGACTAGCTGAACTGATTACCGATATTGTCCTATGGGCCGATAATAATAGAATTATTCTCCTCCTCGTAATTGATTCATTGATTCAGCATCTTTTCTCTCCACAACATAATTGATCATGCTACTAGATCATTACCACCTTCGTAATGTCATTTCCCCTCCTACGATTCAATGAAGCAAAAATTGAAAAGCCGCCTTTTAACCCCTCCCCTACGAGTGTCACGCCGTCAACGAGTGAAGAAATCCCGAAAGTTGAATCCCTTGACTTGAAAGGCATCGGCGCTGCCTGTCACACAATTTGCGGATAAAAATGCAAGACTGTTCCAATCGGAAAAGGACAGAAAGCTTTCAATTTAGTGGCTTGTGCAGTTTATTAGAAACCATCCCTTGACGTGAAAAGCATCGGCGCTGCCTGTCACACAATTTGCGGATAAAAATGCAAGACTGTTCCAATCGGAAAAGGACAGAAAGCTTTCAATTTAGTGGCTTGTGCAGTTTATTAGAAACCACTTTGGTGGTAAGACCGTATTATCCCCATCACACTAATCCAACCGCAGAATCTCTCACACTGAAAATTTTATGAGCCAAAGATTTATAAACTCACTTTTCTAAAATATTGAATACTACCTCTTCAGCCCGTATTCTACACTTTCCACATGGGGAAAGAGCTCCCGCAAAACAGCACGGCAACTTCCCACCGTTGGAGGCGTTTCCAGATCAAATGACCTCGAGAAGGTGAACTAGAATTTCTTTGAAATTCCGGACCAAAGGGAGTAATAAGCTCCAAGTCAGAGCATGTCCATTGTTATTCTCCTGAAGTACTTGTGAAATAGATTTGGAGAAAGGCTTCGCTTAGATAATGCGCCGCAACGTACCAGAGTCCGAAACTAAGTTTAACTAAAAACCGAATTTCAATCTCCGAAATTCCTTTCATCTTGAGCCGGAATCTCTAAGACTTCACTTCTCGTGAATATTCCCATCTCACAAGTTTTTCAGCGTTTTCTTTTTATTTCCAGAGTTCAAAGTAGATGGAAAGGCTTTATTCACATTTCTAAAAGTATACAAATATTTGAGACAACATAGAATAATAATATGGAGCTCGCCTTGAACAAAAACACGACCCTTTTCATCTCTGCAGATGCGGAGGTGGGGTACGATGAGAATGGGAAATGCAATAATTGTAGCGTAAACTTAAATAATGAAACTTTCAAATGAAATTTGTGATCTTCTGGTTCAAATAATTATCACATTTGAAAACGCAGAACTAATATTAAGTTTGTTTGCAGACAAGTCCTAATTAGACAAAATATTACGTTTACAGTGCCTTATCAAGCAAATCTACAGCACAATTCAATTTAATTGGAAATTTTGAATAAAAGTACGTTAAAATAATCTCGTATTTTAGTTTACAAGCTTTTTGTGCCGAAATCTATTAAATGGACATAAAAATAGAATTCTGTAAACTTAAAGTAAACAAGGCTGCTTGAACGTCATTCTTTCCCTTTTCAAATTAATGTATCCGCGTTCCCCAAAGTTATAAATCTCAAAGCTATTCTGAAATTTGGGTAAAACCAAATTAGTTATGCTAATATGTTTCCTGGTTGAGATCTACATATACAGATCTATAGTAATGTAATATGTATATTGCACCTGCTGCTGTTACTTTCTGCCACTGGAAAGTCGGGTTTCATTTCAAAGTTACTTTAAAATTGGTACGCTACCTGTTTTCAAGATTTTCCTGTTTATGACCATGCTGAAATACTTCAAGGCCTCCCTTGAGGTTGAAATAGTGCTTCCACCTCTACTTTTATTTTCAGGCTTTTTCCTAAATTACATTCATATTTCAAATTTCTCTTCACAACTCTAATTTTCTAGTGCCCACTTTCACTCTTATTCTTTCAATTTAGGCCGGTGAAAGTGGAAGCCCTTCGGTAGGGGCCGACGTAGGGAATAAGAAGAGATGTAGCCTTCCAGGGCCAATGGGATCCCTCAACCTCTACACCACGCATCAACAGCGGCGATTGTCTGAGAGAGGACTAATGGTCTATCGGCCGAGCAAGCCGGACATTGACTTGATTGGTGATTTTATTAACCCTAACAAGAAATCAATGAGCTCTTCTCAAGCCTCCACTGCGCCCAGTCCACCAAAATCAACCGCCAAAATCTCTCCGCTTCAAAACATGCCCACCATCACGTCTTCTAGCAGAAGTGTACCCGAAGAGGCTGAAGACCAGCACAAGTCTATGGTGCGGGGTGGATCAGCTGCGGCAGGAATTGTTAATGGCCCACTTTCGTCAAGCGTCATGGCAACTGCCTCTCGATCTCAAGGAGCTAGATCTGGAACGGCTTCGCCGACATCCCCGACCTCGTCCAGCGGCTACCGAAAAGTTCGTATTCGAATTCAGAAGAGCCCTTTAGGAAAGGAAAACAAATTTGTGGAGATGCAGACGGTAAGAAGCCTGGTTTTGGGTTGAAAATGTAATTTATCTAATTGGGTTGGATGATGGAGAGAAGAAGACGTACTAGAAGAGGAAAAGGAGGCTAATTTAGTCTCAAGGCGACAAGCGACATGCCAAAAGCAATTGAAATTGCTTCTGCTTCATGTCGCCTTGGTTGCGCCAAATTTAGTACCCCAAGGAGGGTGGGGCAGGCTTGCTTTCAATTCAATTATAGAATTGTCGTAGTTTCATCGAAAAACTTTCTCCATAATATCATATGCAAACAGGAACTTTGCCCTTTCCAGAACATATATTTACATTACATCAACTTCTCAATTCTAGTAGCCACCATCCCTAAGCTATGAGTTACAACAGATAACCCTTTGTAAAAAAAATCATTTCCGCTCCACATTTTATTGCTCTGAATTGCTGACTTACATTGCCATGGGAAACGTATGAATTGTGAAGCGATATTGCGACATTGCGAGTAGTAAATGTGAAGATTATTAACTTAAGTTTACAGTTTCCTTGCAAACGAAGGAGAATACAACGGACGTGGAGGTATTCCTTTAAAATTCTAATGAGTATTTTTATATTATCGCGTATTCCCTATGAACCTTCGACGGGAACCTTTTTGAAATGAGATTTTGCGACCAGCGTAGAAATTTGTAAAGGGAGCGAAAACGTAAAAGTTAGTTTGATCAATAACTGGAGCGCCGAAATTCATCAGGACAAAATTCTTGGAAGCGAAGGAAATGCAGGGAAAGTTTTGTTAATAATCATATAGGCGTCTCAGGTGCTTTAGCTAAGTTTGTGAGCGTAAGGATTGTCATGGACAACTGCGCCTTGACTCAGCTAGGAACCGCTAAGTAGGGCATTCTTTGGAGAAAGTTAAGAATTTCTCATTACATTTCTTGCGTGTACGGATTCTTGCTGCTCTTTCCATTTCCCTCAAAACTGCTAGAAAATGACGAAATGAGAAAATGAGAAAAGGAACCAATGAAAAGACCAGAACGGAAAGGAGTAAAAAGCCTAATATAAGATGGGAAAAGGAAATATCCTCGAAAGATGTAAAAGTGTTATGGGACTTTATACCTTTTCCCATAAATTTGAGTCCCTCCTTTCACTCGAGATCCAAGAAGAGAAAGTTCATGAGAGTGCTAGAAGGCGATATCACCTAAAAATTGCATCTTAAGTGGATTTGAACTAAACGCTTTTCCACATCACTTCAACTTGAATTCAGTTGAAATCTGCATTATAAATTTAACAGTGTCCTTATTACGGTTGAAATTTCATGTTAAAAAAAAATAGAATTTAAAAGATCCCTTTGAGCAGTGGGCACTCTTATAGAAGCTAACTTATTACAAATCAACCTTAATCGCCATAATTGATTTTCAATCAACTAACGTTCAACTAATTCATCAGGCATTATAATACTAATTACTAATTATCAAATATGCTTATTGCTCGATGCTCAAGTTATGTTACAATGACGTATTTTCACAGTGATAGTTGAACACGAGATAATTGAAACGTGTGTCTTTTAAGAGAAACTTTTTAAAAGTGGCCTTTTGCTGTTTCAAAGAAATTGAATCAGGCGAAGTTATTAAAGTTGTGCAGACTAGAAGCAACATTATTGCAATGAATTACAAAATTCGGCATCCGTTCTCATGCTGCTAATTTACTGTGTTATCCAATATTTGTATTGTTCATCATTGTAGATTACTGCGGGCAGTAGCAAGCGGTCAGCTTCTGTTTCAGTAGAGCGTGACGCAGGTGACATGATCCTACACAACCCGCTATTCGACTCACGCCGATTTTCGGACTCCATGACTTGTGCCCCTCCTGTCATCAGTATCAGTCTGACTCGAGATGGTTCGGATGCTGGGATCGTCTGCTCCACAGGCGACCTCAGGGCACTAAAATGTCTAACGTCATCGGCACAAGAAATCCGATTTTATAGTTGCTCGGATAGTAGAGATGCGTCAATGTCACGAGAAGGGGAAAACGAAACACCTGACCCAAACGGTAAGCTCACCTGCTCCAAGGAATTCAATTTCTTTACAAAGCATATTTCGAATGAGTTCTTTTGAAATTGAAAATTGAAGAGACATAAATAAGCTTTTGAAATACTTCAGCGATGGTCTATGTGCACTTGGTTTAATTTCAATTTTTTTAATGTTATGACATAAAGAGAGAGATAGTGATCTGAATTAGAAAAAGACTTACGTCGTACAACAATGTTTTGCAAATCCTACCAATAAGTGAAAAAAAATTGAAATTACGTTAACATAAAATGGTCGTTGACTAAATCGACACGCTTTTATAATTCTCATTTACAGAAACCAAAATAGTATTGTTTCACACTTCACCGCCACATGTGCTTCAAGCCAAATAGAAAACTAGGTTTGAAGATTTTCTTTTTTGTGGAATAAACTTTAGTGTTTTGAAATCAACAACAAAATACAAACATAAGCGGAAGAAGCCCCCACATCGTAATTATTATTGGTGTTGGGTTTTAGGGATTTAACCACTTTGCAAATGATTATTCAATCTCCAGCATGCATTTTCAAAATAGTCATTTTTAAACAAGAAAGTAAGTCAATAGGTTAGGTAGTGTTTGATCTTTCACAAACTTTATAAACTAATAATCTATCTTCTTCAATGTCAAACTTTGTAAGGTATCCACAGCTTCATCTGTATTTGTTTTCCAAAGTAATTGAATCCTTTAGCTCGTGTTTCCTTTTTAGGAAGTTTTCATTTGCAAATTATTGTGTATTTGTTCCGGATTTTCCATTAACTTAAAACAACTCGAATTTCAATTAATCATAATTGAGGTTATCTTTCTCATTTATGATAGCTTCTATTATTTTTCGACTAACACTGTATTTTTATTGCCATGTTTTAGTTTGAATATTCACTCACAAGTACGAAAAACGGTTACCGCTACAATGTAGCGAGATAGACTCGACACTTTTTGAATTGTCGCACGGTAGATATCGAGGTACACTTTACCCAAGACCTGTTGCATGCATTTTCATACTTTCGCTTAGTTTGTGGAGTATGGTGAAAACTTGTTATTACCAGAATGAAACTGAAAAAACCTTTCGAAGCTTTATTTACAAAATTGTATGCTTTCTGACTTGTTTGCACAGAATCCAATGGTATCCAATATGAATCAATTTTTGTTGGGTAGACTGTCCTGTCTATTTACCAAAGAGATAGTATTGAATATAACGAAAATGATGATGGCTTCTGCACATATTTGCCAATTCAATACAATGCCCATGTTTGGCCTCATCTTCTCAAAATCCCAATTGTTAATACAAAATCATCTCGTGGGAAAAGCTAAAAATTGAATCACTTTCCACTTTCCAGTCCGTGCAGAGTGCCGCAGACCTAATTTCTAGAACGGCGTTTCCACAAACCACTATATTCATCTCGAAGCATCCTTGCCTTTCTCTTTGCAAACGACTTTCTCTCTTTCCCTTTGAACCCGCCCAGGTCGGCATTTCGTTTACGATTTCCAGTACCACCAGCAGTGGCAACCGATCACCCTGTACATAATGGAGTCTGAAGTGGATGTTGGCGGTTTTGTATTTACATGCCGCTTTTTATGGTGTTGTGAATGACGCAGACGGCTTCAAGTCCAAAGTCAATTTATTTTTCATGCCTTCATGTTCCTCAATGATGAGAATCTCTTCTATTTTCACCTGTCTCCTCTCACGGGCTCCAATTTCTCATTTAAAATCTAAAAAGGGCTAAAAAGAAACGTGAGTTACAATACAAATTCATAATTTAAAATAAAAACACTTGCTAATCAAGTGCAATCATCAAAACATTTCAAATTAATCGAAAAACTTTTAAATTACTATTGTTTATTGTTGACATCTTGGGGTGCATTCTTGTGCATTTTATGTATTTATTCATTTCAAAATATCTGACTATCATGTCAAAGAGTATTTAGAAATTAAAGTGTGCATAATGGTTGTTATTCCCTGCTGGCAGCGGCATCACGTCTTCACTAATATATTTGATCCAAATTTTCAATTCTGGACGTTATAATAAGGGGCGGTAAATTGGATCTCTACCAAAGAAAGGTTATGATTGAGGATTGTGTTGAGGATTTGTAGAACGTGATGCTTGGAATCTCATGTCTATTTTGAGGCAGTTCCTTTCATCTTTGAAGTGTAAGAATGGAGAGAGGCTTTGATGCGAGGTGGTATATTGTTGTGCTTAGAATGTGAAAGCGTTAGTTGGAATGGAAGGCGAATGTGGGGCTAGGATGATTAATTTAGGCTATCAAGACCTATCTCTCCAATTTGTTTCTTGTTTTCTGTTCCCTTTCCCTAGGGAATCGATCCAGATCATTCGACGCCACTTCCACGGTGGTAACGTCAAGGCGAAAGGGCATCGGAACATCCTGGTTCAACCGAAGACATCTTCCAATTGCCGCCAAACTTCCGATGCCACTCAAGTCACCCTCCGTCCCCAATTCCCCAGGGCCTCATCACCTATCCCTCAAGGCACCCATTCTTACCGTCACCAACGAAACATGTAAGAACAGAATATGCGCACTTGTCCAACTGGAATGACCACTTGGTCTTTCTTGTGTTGTGACAAATAGATTTCTGCTGAGGGCCACTCCCAATTAACGACCCTAAGTTTTCAAAATTGTGTAATTCAGTTACTAGCCTTTTAGTTAAAGCCTAGCTCAGCAATGGCATTTTGCAACCTACCCTTACCAACCTACTAGAAATTTGATTGAAATTTAATAGAAAGATTAGAGTTTGTAGAAATAGTACTCTCAGTCCATAAGGATGGACTGAGATTGTATTTTTATTTTATTACTGGGCTGGCAAACAAGCCCGTCGTAGGGCAGGAGGACATTAATTTTGATTTCCTCTTGTCCTAAGACGGGCTTGTTTGCCCAGCTAGTATTTCTCTCATAATTTTTATCTGATCGTCGAGGAACTTGGAGTTCAATTTTATTACTCCAAGGGCGGCACATGATGGAAAACACTTGTTGTCAATAGAATCTTGAAACCTGGGCCAAACTTGTAAAATTTCTCCCAACTTTACTTAAAACTTTGATAAATATGCTGCAGAAGTGCTCTTGTGAAAGTCAGCAAGAATTTTAGGAATAGGAAACTTTGAACAAAATGCTGTTTTTTATTTAGAAAACTTTCTCTTTAGCTTTCTTTCTAAAGTTACTTTTACTTGTTGGAAGAGATTAGCAGCATAAACGGAATATGCGTCTCGGGGTTTGATTTCCTTGATAAACTGCGTAGATTTGTATTGAATGTATTATTTCATTTTTTAATATCCGTGTTTATTATTACCGATAAGCTCCCTTTTGATTTGTATTATAATTTATAGTTTTGATTTGAAGCATTAATCCTAAAATCGTAAACCTAAACCCAATTAGAAAACATGTAGAAAACCCAATTCAGATTGATTGAGTTTCGTTTCAATATAATTCAAGAAAAGCCTGTTTTTGAATATGTTGTTGTTTACAGAATGTAGGCACTACAGAATTCCAAAATAAATTAAAAAAAACGAACTTTAATTTGAAAAACTAATCAAACCTAATCAGTCCTCCAAAGCTAATTTAAACCATAAAGTTACGGTAAGACATGGAGATGAGATGAAATATTACTTGAAAACTTTTATTTTAAATTAATGTTTGAAATCTACAGAACTGAGAATAAATAAGCGAAACGAAGCTGGTCTATACTTGAAAACTTTTAAGCCCTAAAAAGAAAAGTCATTAAGCCTGACTTTAATTTTTCAAACTCACATGTCCTTAAGCCCACTCGAGCTTTCTCCCAATAATCTCATCAAAAGAAAGCAACTCACTTTCAGCAAGGTGAAAATCCACTTTTCTTTTGAATTAAAACAAGATTCTACGTCAGCGAGCTCACGGTCCCGACGAGCACAAATCTAATTTCAACAAAATTACTCATACAATTTACAGACCAGAACCTACGCTTTATTTGCAATTTGCAAATTAAGGGAACCTGCTGAGAAATCGGAAACTTATTACAATTTTACCTCGAAAAAATACAAGGAATGTCACCAATATGGTTACACTAAAGTATAACTCAAGAGGGTTTTTATTAACTTGGAAATACTGGTTATGCTTGAAATCATCTTTAAAGCATGCTTTTCTTTCTAAATTTTTTTCTCAGTTTCTTTTTATCTGCAGTTGCTTTTTTATTTAGGATGGATGTATTATCATGGCACGGAAAACTGATTGTATTAATGGACTCTATGTTCTTAGCATTGCAATTTTTTGTTTAAAAATAATTATACATTGAATACTCATTTTAGCGGGACAGAGTGAATTGTATTGAAGTTCCCTCCCCACCTGCCTCGACACCGACATCTGGAGACGCTGGGGACGAAAAGACAAAGGTAAATGCTTAATGCTCCAAATTAACTTCCATCCAACATCATTACGCGCTTCGTTAACTTCACAAATCCCTCGCCTCTTATAAACTTTCTCCATCGACATTCAGGAGAAAGTTTTGAAAAAGCCCTCAAGTACCCTTTTAGTCGTAGGTAAATTCGAGTCGAGATTGGACTTCAAGTCTTCCATTAATTATTCCGCCGCAAGGCCAACGAGGCACATCCCACACAGCCCAAATTCTGAACTTTCACAAACTAGTTAGCGACAAATTACAAGTTAGGTCAAATAAAAACAACGAACAACTGTACAGCCAATCACAATGTTCAAGTTCGATTGATAAATGGTAGAAATATTTAGATTACAGAGTTTACCACAGTTCATTCTAATTTGTCCAGGCTTAAAGTTTTAAAAATTAACTCAAATACGAAACGAAGTACAAATATTTTTCGTAGAAGAATTAGAAGACTAAAATTTTATTTCGCGCAAACTTCGTTCACAATATTTTGGTTTTATAAACAAATCAAAATGAACTTGCCGTAACGTTCGTAAATGTTTTGGCAGGATTTTTTTAAACGGTCCGATTTGTAATTGCAGTGTGATTTGGGACCAAAGTGGATTCCAAATCGATGCGGCCGTTCTAGGATCTGTGATTG
This sequence comes from Bilobella aurantiaca, assembly GCA_021029175.1. NCBI lineage: Eukaryota > Metazoa > Arthropoda > Collembola > Poduromorpha > Neanuridae > Bilobella > Bilobella aurantiaca. The sequence goes on along the minus strand of VYYI01000342.1, from coordinate 18,816 downwards.
AAAATCATTTACGAAAAACTGAAATGAGGAGAAGAGCAACAGTTTCTACGCTATATGAGCCCGATTTTGGAGAATCTCATCCGTCTTCAGCTAGGCAAGTTTTTGAAGTTTTTATTTTAAGACCCGAAGTATTTGGGTTGAGTTGACCTGGTTGAATTGTTGAATGTTTCCAATATTAATATGAAAGATGTATAAATTAAAGATATTTTTGAAAGTTAAGAATAAATTAACCCAACTTGTAAATATAGTACGTTTTAAACCCATTTTCCATTAGTCACTCGTAGTAGAAAAAGGGCAAAATAAAATAACATGTAAACTGGGTTACGCAGTAGGTTGTTCTAGTTTGAAATTTGAACCGTATGAAAATGGGCTGCTACGAGGATCTAGAAAGCTCCTCGTGTTCCTTCTTACTTATACTTTCGTATGGTAGAAGATATATTTTCTGAAATGATCGGATTACTAGTTCTGCCTAAACTAAGTCACCGATCTCAATTTCATGTCCAATTTGTGGCGTTAAGTGCTCGTTATTTATTTCCGATACTCTAGAAACAGAATGGATAAAAATGAAATAACTAGGTCAAAAACGATTCAATTCAAATATTTCATTATTATGCGACATAAAATATTAAAAGTTGCTTCTTACTGTTTTTTGCAAACTTATTTGCAAAACAGGTAATTATTTAGATTATCAAGGAAATTGGAGGTTGATGAATAGAATTAAAGTGGTTCTAATTATTAACCGTGAAGATAGCCTCAAGCTCCGAATTTTTTTAAGATTTTAACTCTTAAAATTGAGTTCAATTAATCAACCTTTCAACTTTCACAAACTTCAAATTTCTATACTAGACACCGCTTGGTTTGCTTTTAAGGAATATTCAACTTATTTAAAAACTTCATGAAGCAACGATTCCCTCCTTTTACTTTGTTTCGTGTACATGAATCGATGGATTTCAAAAATGTTGCGTAATTGTAACAGGGCAAGATCTGCTTCAGCCTGCGTCATTCCCAACTTTGGAGCTATTGGAGGAAGTGATCCAATGTTCATGTCACGGTCCGAACAGGGTAGACCAACGGTCACTTTCTTATCCGCAAATTCAGTCGGCACACCCCCCACGCCTCGACGAAGCTCATTGAAGACCCCCGGAACTGCAAACAGCACTTGTCGAAATTCAAGTCTCGGTGGTCGACTTTCATTCCAGGCTCCAGGCTCTGCTGGAGAAACGGAGGTGTCCTACGTACGGAAGCAAAAGCGGTTCTCGCTTTCAGGACCTTCGAGCTATGGTCAAGGGTACTCCCCTATGGTCCCTACGCCTCCTTCCAGGGAACACTGGCCATTTCCAAACACAAACACGCCTGATGCACTTAGGAAACATTCCCACGGACAGACATTTGTTGAAACTGTGGATTCCAGCGGAAAGGTCAAAACAACCACGAAAAGCTCATACTCCACTCCATATACATACGTACTTCCGCCTATAAACGGTCGTATCAACACAGAAGACGAGGAAGAAGAAGAAAGTCGGCGTAGGACTGCATACTATAAAAAGACCAGTGGGCAGGGACAGGGTACTACAGGCCTCTCTATTTGCACGGCCATCAGAGACTTTATTTTGCATTCACTCAAATCGTAGATTTAAGAATTTCATTTCAATTTCCAACCAGATTTGGCAAGAAATAAGAAAACTTCGATTAAACCTTGAAAAGCAGGACGCATAATCAATTGTCAGCGTCTCGTAAAATGGTTGCAAAATTGCCAATTAATTTAACGTTTTTACTATATCTTAGAAGTATCTTTAGAGTATTCAAAGTAATTTTGGTTCTACTGGTGAGATGAAGTCAATCGATTAAGAATTTATTGAGAGGATTTAATATTCATGTCTATTATGTATTGGAAGCAAGGCGACTCGTTCTATTAATTTGAATTATGACAAATTGTTGTTATTGACTTCCTTTTATAATTTGAATAGTCTTTGCCAATATCCAACAGTTTTTATTTGATAAAAGAACACATATTTGCACATATTTATAAGTGGTACAAATATGATGCCATTATACATATTCAGAGAGACTGACTTTTAAATCCCATTTGATATGAAATTGAAAAAGAGATTTTGACGATAATAAGATGTACTCGCTACATAAATTGGTGCTAATATATGAAGAAGTTGACTGTGACAAGTAGGAGTAATTTAAAACGCGTACAAATAAATTTTGTTCTACCTGAATAACGTCTCTACGAGACTTTAATATTAAATATAAAGAGACTTCCTCGTTGTTTAGGTGTTTGACAGAGAATATGTTCGAAGTAACTTGTTGTATGTGTAAAGAATAAAACGCTTTTGAACTTTAAAACTAATTTTGCTTTAGCTTATAGATTTGTAGGATCTAAGCAATCTACCAACATCAAAGGTATTCTATTCATGCGCTAAAAAGATAATCAAATTTGATTTAAGTATTTACATCTTTAAGCATTGCGTCTTCAACCTCTGTATCTTCATTTCCATCTAGTGAAATTATTTTGACAGTACCCAGCAATGGATTCGAAGCTAAAATGCTCCCTCGCTTGGACATAGTTTGCATTTCGTGGCCCGTAGCATCTTCGATATCTTTGTTCTCTGCAAGACGTTTCGAAATCACCTTTCTGATCCAGAAGAAATCCAGAATATAGAACACAACACCAAAAATTCCAGCTGCAATTCCAAAGTATCTGAACGCTAAGCGTGCTCCAGCCATTCCGTAACTTATACCGCCAAAGAAGCTGCCGGCCCCTTTCCCTAAAAGATATTTTTAAAAAATTAGGAAACAGTGATGGAATATCTGCGGTCTGTACCTAAGCTGTAGTGTAGTGACCCCATAATTCCCGTCATACTCGCAAGCATTCCTTTTGGGGCGAGAAGAGAACAATATGTCGCTGCTGCCACCCAGAGCAAATGATACTACAAAGTTTTGAACTGTTTATAATAATTCATTGAGTAATATAAAAGAAGAGGTGGATTATTTTCTTGTCTAGTAAATCGTACTAGTTTAATCGATTAATTAAATTATAGCATTCTCACCGTAAATGCTTCCATAGCTTCAAAAGGAAAACACCAGAACGGATCCCTGGAGGACCAATCAATCGTAAAGAATTGCAATTCCCAAATTCATTGAAAAACGTATTCAATTTGTAAGAAGTTTCTTCACCGTAAGTACGAGTATCCCAAGAATCGTATAAAGTACGTAAAGAAAGCCACAATGATCAAGTTGACTCTTCCAACTTTAGCAACGATTTTCTCAGAGCCCAATAGAAATGGAAGTCCCACCAGGGAGCCAACAGTTAATGTTAAGCCTGAAAACAGTTTAAAGCGCTTGTTTTCATTTAATGCTATCAAACGGCTTTACCTTCAATGAAGTATTCAATATGAGTGAGTACCACAAAAAACAGTACTTTTTTGTCTGCTTCTGTTTGAGCAATTATACAGGAATATGAAAAAGTCTTATAGAGACATAACATTTAACATTTCTTTCAACAACAATTGAAAGAAATTCTCCATTCTCCATGTTAGCATGGCTTGTGTGGCTGGTTTACGCATAAAGAAATACATCATATTCTTCTTTTACCTAATAGGTAGTTTGGTGCGTCGAGCTCTTTGAGGAAGATGAACAGGAATGATTCAACAAAGCCCCAGAGACTGCCCAGGATGAAAATCATTACCAGAAATACGACGACTTCTGGGTAGTGGAAAAGTTTCACCGCATTTCTGTTTACAAATGAACAACAAACAATGAGCAAGATTTCTTTCAGGATTTGAGCACTTACTTTAGAACTCCTTTCTCTGGTTTGTCCACTACCAATTCAATTAGAAAATAAGCTATGATGCTGCAGAGCAATAGAGCGTTAGACAGGTAAAAGGCAGGTGAGTAGTCAGTCATTTCCTTCGTCCTTGAAATCCGATCTACCAAAACTCCAGCAATTGGTGACATTATTGCAGATCCCAAAATGGACCAAACACGTTCTTTGCCGTATTCAGCTTTTCCACAACGTTTTACCACGGCCAATGTCGTAGCATCAAGTAACGAGAAGCATGAGCCCATAAACATTGTCCCGATCACCCGAATTAAAAAGTAGACCCAGAATGTCACTTGACTATTTCCATATCCAGGGTTTAAATGCTGCATTTCGCCGAGGCACAACAAATCTCCACTGAATACATTATCCGGTAACGTAATATTTACATCCTGATCTCTTATTATAGCGATGCATTGAGAATCTTCATAGTCACGTACATCAATCATGTTAATGATGCCAGAAGGTGATGGAAGAGAGGTATTGTGGTTTTGGGTGTCACCACCATAATGTTGACAATCATTTAATGTTACGTTTTGAGCAATGAGTGCAGTATTCTTAAAAATAGCACAACGTTTCATGTCAACAGGTGCCAGAATCCCGGATTCCAAATTTGTATCCCATTTCACGAAGATTGGATACGACGATATTAGGGCGGGTTGAAATTGAGGTACAACTAGAAGTAGAGTGTTGAATAATCCACATCCAAATGTAGCAATTATTAGAATCCATTTATAATTTCCAAAGCGATCTGCGAGTATTCCTACAAATAGAACAGACCAATAAAAATCACGTATTATTTGCTAACTAATGAACAGATGAATAAAAACATATTATCCATTACATAATTGCATTGTATTTATCCATTAAATTGTAATATTTTTTAGTTATAAATTATTATTTTAGTGTGGAGTACTCAAAAATCAAAGTATAAGAGATATGTGCCTTGTTTAATAAAATATTGTTTATTTTACCTAATATTGGGGGTCCGAAGAAGCTTGTGAAGGGAAGAACAGCATATATTATTGCTACCTCTGTTATTGAAATTCCTATTGCCTGAAGAAAAGATGGGATGTTTTCAAAGCCTAAAATTAATAAATTTGTTAATTTCAAGGTTTTGAATTACCTGCATGTGTATAGTGACGTAGGGAAGAATCGACGCCATTGCTGAAAGTGAGTAGAACACGGTACATTCGTGAGCTATGAAATACTTGGAAAGATCTTACCGCCATAGTAAAGAAACAATGTAATTTTGAGTGGTAAAGTTTCTCGATTAATATTGAGTTTTGATTTGGTTTTTTTCTGTTCCGCAGCATTTAACGGCAACGTAGCTTTTGCCTGAACATCTTCAGAGTCGCTGTGAGTCTGTTCAAAGGCTTTAGCCATTTTTTTTTTAAATAAATAACAAAAATGCTATAACTTGTCAATTTAGTATGTTGGGGGATATAGTAAAGTAATTATGTGCAGTGAATACAAACAACTGCGATAATTTGACCATTAGGAGGAAATGTGTGTACGCACTGATTCCACAAAGCACCTCAACCTTATCAGCTCAAGCCCACTTTAAATCTGGTTGTGAGTAAATAACTATCACAATATTCTGGGAACTCCACTCAAAATAACGTTTGGCAATATTGTCAAATTTTAATTATTAAAAATTTTAAATTTGTTAACATTATACAGCAACCATTAAATTTACATTATAATTCAAGGCATTATGTAGGATATATTTGATTTCCTAATTCAATGATTGAAACTTTGAGACCTCAAAATCAGAAATATAGAATTTGGTTCATATCACATAGCTCTTCATTTATCAGTAAGTATGAAGAACTTGAAAACAACAGTTTTCAACAACTTGTTCCTTATGGGATTTTTTTTCTTTCATACTGAAGATTGTTGAAGTTGTCATCGTAAAGCAAATATTATTTTTTGTAATCATACAATTTCCATTAGCTTCTATGTTAAAACTAAATCAGTTTCTGATGTGACCAGACCACACAATAATGACCTCTCAAATTTTTCAAATTCAAGCAATGATTTTATATTCATTCTGCTAAGCATTGATTGCGCAACTACTGATTTCACAAAACCTCATTTGATTTAATAATGTTTCTCAAATACGATTTTGAGTACTAGACCGCTTTCAGCAATTGGCCAGAAAGTGAACATTCAAAGTTTATTTGTCTTTCCAGTTTAGTTTCATATTTGCTGAGATACTTGAGCACTCGTATATTTCAAGCACTTTTCCTAAAATTCATTTCCATTCAATTCTTGTAATTTGAGTAATTTTAGATTCATGCCAATAGGCCGTTTCTAAGCAAACTTTCCCAATTTATGCTAATTGCTCTACTTCTAATGGCAATTCGCAACGTTCTATCATCAAGTGCTCCGAGAAAGCGAAGGCTCAACAATTCATCAATTTCATATAAATTATTGATTCATTTTCTGGTTCCTTCAGCTTTCTGTCACACGACCTTCAGTTGACTACAGCAAAGTGTAGCGTAAACGTTTATTTTAAGTACAATTCCGCACGACATTCCTCCTGGCTGACTAAACGAAAATCCAGTTCTTCGTCCGCGCATTTAATGTATTGCAGTCAACAGTTAAAGCTACTTATGTTATATATATATGTTGGCCATGGATTGCATAACTTCGTAATTTGAAATTTGTGAAAGAACGTCGCTATCCGCTATAACACAAAAAACTTTTGGAAGTTATTATTTCATTTTTCATGATACAGCAATGATCCAAGGCATACTTTTTATTGCAGTTTATGTTTTAACTATTCCATGCATTATCTTACACTTGTGGATCATTTTCGCTTGCATCTTTCCAAAAGGAAATAAGTAAGTTATATATATCAAATATAGGCAAAACGCCCCTTCTACGACAGGGGTAGTGCCGCTCTACTTCCCTACCTTATTTATTTGAAACAAAAAGTCGTTGTATGTACTAGTTCTTCCCATTCATGCAAACTGCCTGACTCCGTCACATTATGCATTCCCTTTATTGCCTTTTATTAAGAGTAATATGATTTTTAAAATGACTTAACATTTGTTTCACAGTAAGACAGTAAGATGCTTGGAAGCAAACCTGTCCTTTGGATCTGTCCTTCACCAACTAGTCGTCGGCTACTTCTTAGCCGCGCTACATTTTAGTTGCCTTTGGGTAAAGGAATATTGCGGATTGCGTATGTGCATTAAAGGTAAGCAATTCGCAGTTGAATCCAAAGATCAAATCATATATCTTTAACATTCACTTCTAGCCATTCCGCTTGCAATCGTAACTTTCACTTTGGTGAAAATCACTACAGAAAGAATTTATGTATTGAGAAATCTCTTCTACCGCCCGATGGATTCTACGATTATAACGATTGCCATTATTAACTGCCTTGCAGTTTTGGTGTCAATCCCAATTGTATTTACAAGGAGTTATGATCCCACAACTTCAAAGCAGAGCAAATGTGTTACGGTAAGCGGAATTCATCAATAATAACAGCAACACTTTTCACAAATATTGTGATATTTTAGGGTTATTTGTTCGACAGCTTGGCTTGGGATTGGATTTATCGAATTTTCATGTTCTTGATATTGTGCATGATCCCCTCGATTATCCTTCTGCGAGGTAAGAATTGCAATTTACAGAAGATGAGCTCGTCATTCGAAAAGAATATCGAATTTTTAAATTTAGAAATACGGGATATGGTAAAACTAATGCAGAGTCTGACCTTCGATGAAGCAGAAGGTGAACTCAAGGTATAATTTGTAACCAATTAAATATTAACTCTACCTCCAAAGTTCTGAACTTTTTCAAGCCCATGCTGACGAGGGTTTCATGCTAACTTTAATAGTTTTCATTTTGAACTGAATAGGAAAAAATTCAAGTTCAGCAGGAGCGAGATTTTAATTTGCAGCGATTGCGCCTCATGAAGAGTGCTTGTGTATTTAGCACGCTTTTTGTCTGCTATTCTCTACCTATTGGAATCATCGAGACTTTGGATAGTGCTGCAATTAGCCTCCCAGAAATTATTCGTTACTATCAAACTATCATACGTGACATGATTTACCTGGTGGGCTACCTGATTGTTACGATATGCCCAATCGTTATGCATCATGCAAACAGGGACATTGATCGGTACAGCATTCGCCGCTGCAGTATTCTAAACTACTAGAATGATGACCTTTACGCCACAATTTGTCCTGGCATTCCCCAGAATGTCTTTTGTTTTTGAATTTTAACAAATTGGAATTGTTATTCTAGTTATTTTGATTTTGATGAAAAATTACATTACAGAATAAGGAGGTCAAAATCCGAAGTTGTTGCATTGTGTTATAGCGTCACATTCATAACAAGAACTAGGAGGAGGGATAAAAAAAAGTATTGTTGTAGATCTGCATTGACGAAATGAAAAGTAGTCATTTTAGAACTGAAAATCATATACTTAAATCTAGTCTATTTTCAATGTACAAATCACTTGCCGTGAGTAGTTTAATTAGAAAATAAAATCGAGGACAATTAGCACGGCGAAGCGTGTGCCTCTTATTCAAAGTTGATTGGTATAGGCTTCAATGAAACAAGTGTACTTTGAAGGTAAGCTTATATTTGCGCAGTTGTCGCCAAGTGGAGTTGTCAGTCTGATTCTAAATGATATTTCTAGTTATTTTAACATTCACATTGCATCCATGGATCACACGTCATCAAATATATTACTGAAATACGTATTCGGTTTGTTCTTGTTCCTCTTTTTTACATTAAGCTGTTGTACGTTTTATACTTTAATTAACCTGACTGTCTTACTGCACCGTAACAATAGGAAGGTGTCCCAAGGAGAACCCTATACATTTTGGATTAACATTTTCTGTTTTTTTTTCTTTAGGATGAATCAAACTGTATATTTCGTATATACAGGCGTATACATTCTTTTGATGCCTTGCATCTTCACGCACTTGTGGATCATTTTTGCTACAGTTTTCAGAAACAAGAAACAAAAGGCGTAAGTTGAATATTTCGAGGAATTTTGTGTCGCTTATTGGTAACTCTCAATTAACAATTAGACCAGTGAATTACCTGGAAGCCAACCTGTCCTTTGGAGCACTACTAAACCAACTCGTGAATGGTTTCTTTATTCTTACGACCGGAATGGATATTTGGAGTGAAGCGCTCTGTGGCACGAGGACTTACTGCAAAGGTGAAAATTGGCTAAAAATGTAAATTAAAATACGGTTCAATTAGGGAGTGATAACTTGTTAATAATTCCTAGCGATACCACTGGCAATTGTGACATTCACATTGGTGAACATGACAATGGAACAGATCTATATTTCCCGCAAATTATATCATTCATCACTTCGTCTGACGCTAATTAAACTAGCGCTGATTGACGTCTCGCCCTTTATTTTCTGTTTGCCAATTATATTCAGCAAGCGTTATGACCCGACTAGTTCGATTTCAAGCAAATGTGTTAAGGTATAGTTGAATTATCTTGTGTCTAATTGTTTGCCGGTAAAACTAGAGGTCGTAATTACTTCTACTAATAGTTGCCGAGTTTAGAGTACCAAAATCTTAACCAATATTTGACTAATTTTGAGTTTATTTCTCACATATTGCTTTCTTTTTTTGGAACTACCTTTGAAAAGAACTACCTTTGGCTTCAGACAATTTGTACCTATGTCGTCATCTTTACAATCTTGATATTGTACAAGACAACATAAAATCGCTTTCCTATTCTAAATTGTCCATAGTGCTGCGCACTGCAGAGGTATTCGTTGAACAAAAAGAAATAGTTGCGCGCGTATTCTTAATACGTCCTAATTTCCGTTCGTCATTCCATGCGCCAAATCCAATTGCATTTTTTTTTAAATTAATTTGTATTAAAAGTACAAAATCTGCAGAATTAAAAGGCCCAGCTAAATGCAAGGGCGGAGAGCTGATCGGACAATGTACTAATTGGATTCCTAAATCACACTAAAGTATTAAAATTGTTAGACAAATAATAATTTGTTAGCTTTATATTCTTAATTTAACTTATTATAATTTAAAAACTATTTCCAGATATTTTTTCTAAATAGCGAAGAAATGGATTGGTTTTGCAGAATTTTCCTCATGATTGTTTTGACTGTTATACCAGCCATACTACTGCTGAGAGGTATGCAATGTTCTGCTCTATAATTAAGGTAGCTCCTATTTAACTTTTACTTATTTTAAGAAATGGGGCGAATAGCTGCGCACATGCAAGAATTCAACTCGGGAGATATAGAACAGGTAATTATTTATAGGTCATTCATATGGGTTGCGTACTGAATTTTATTTACGCAGGTTAAGTTGCAGGGTGGAGAAATGTCCATGAAAACTTACAAACTGATGAAGAGCGCAACCAAATTGATTATAATTTTTGTATCATATTCTGCTCCACTTGCAATTATGGAAACCTTGGATTCACCATCAATTACAATGCCAAAGAGTGTACGCTACTACAAAAGTATGGCTCAGCATGTACTGTATCTCACTGGTTACATCATCATAACTGTATTTCCTATTTGTATGTACAAGAGGAGCAGGCATATGTAGCAGAAGTCTATCGATTAATATTAATGTTGAATAAAAAAATTTTTATGTGACTTCTAGTCTTCTAGTTTAACTTAAGTACTACGATTTTAATATTTCCTTACACATCTGCCTTAATTTCCAAATCCTGCAAATGTAATTACGGTTATATTTATACCGGGACAGTTATTTTAGCTATTGTGATTTTTTATGAGATCAAGGTCACATAAATATAATGTTTAGTTTAAGAAATGAACTTTTATATTTCAGTGGACTTGAATTTCGTGGCTTATTTCCATCTGTGTTACGTTGACTGAATTTATTATGTCAGCAAAACTTTCAACACTTGATTTACCCCAAAAACCCTTGGAAAATGCGCGTAAATTCAAACTCCGTCTGCTCAATACTGCTACAGTATGGAGAGACGGTCCCTCCAGGACAACCTCCGTTGTCTCTTTCCGACGACCAAAACGATAGCATCCCTCTAATTAAATGCAAGGCAATTAGGCTTCCACAAACTATTTTGCCTTAAGTGGTACATATCTATTTAAAAAAAAAATCTTACATTTCGTTTTCATTGGCCCAATCCACGAGTCTCCTCGCGATGTCCTGCGTGAAGATTCGTCCATTGTAATTTCTTCCGAGCATTGGCGTACCGCCGTACATTTTCTTTATTTCACTTTCTGTTTTCTCGGGCCAAATTAATTTCATTTGCTCTATGACCATACGAGAGGCGTTGATCACAGCATCACCCCAGTCAGAACCAGCAGACCAAAATTCCATCAACATTGCATTTACTGAAAATATAAGTAAACTAATAAAGCTCATAAAATAAAATATAAATTTTAAGCCTTTAAGTTACCAGTGTTTACGTCTACACCACTAGCCTTTGCATGCCTCAATAATTCTACTCCAAGTGCAGGCGTGAGTCCATAGTCGTCACTTTGAACCATTAAAGTAAAACTAACTGTCGTTTCGGGACGTTCGCTTTGAAGCTGCGCTAGGGCTGGATTCATTTTGTCAAAATCGACTGTCGTTTCTACGTCAATATCCAAATGATTTGTGGCAACCGTGTCCAAAACATATCTGTACGCCGCAGTAAGCTCTGCTACGCTATCGCAGGAGTGCTCAATATATGGACCTAAAATTATTTATGTTTATAGTTAATTAAACAATTGAAACATAATAAAAGTTATAATAAAACTAACCCAAGGCTCCACCGGTGGCTACAGTCATTTCTCCGCCTTCCGCCTGAACAGCTCTGACATAGTCAAGTACGTCAGGATCGTCCAATGGAAACCGAGCACCCCACATTGGAACACAATCCGTTCCTAGGGCAAATGCGAGATGAAAATGCTTTTGACCCGTTTTTGCAAATATGTCGGTGAGATTATTAGCTCGTCCATCTAGAAATGTGTCATAATAAGGCGCAAATGCTGGACCAGCACAGTTGGAAATGTGAAGTCCAGCTAATGCAACCATCAAAGCAAAAGTTAAACCAGCATGTGACATGTTGACTAATGTCGACAAGAAACGGGCTTATAAAAACTAACTAAATTTTCCAAGAGTTGAAACCAAGTTATAAAAGTTAAAAAAATTAAAGTTTCAGCAAAATGTTGGCCTATCATTATTATGCAAACTTCGAGTGGTATTTGATAAATTATTATCTTTGCTTTGTTATTTGATTCCGAGAATAGTTTATTTTAGCTGAAGCGATTAGGAACTAATTATTTGAACTAAGCCCGCTAATAGTAGTATAAATTTAATTACTGACGCTTGTGTGTTGTGTACTTTGACACATACACGTGCAAAAATTTTAATAAGATTAAATTATAGCATTTAGTTAATTTTGGTTGGAATAGTCAACTTCAGTTTATGTGCCTGGATTGAAGCAAATGAAAATGAATGGTTTATAATTGTAATTACTTAAGCTTCTCTCTTGACATTTCGAATGGCTAAATATGGCATTAACATCTTGTCACTGTTCGGGGAAATGTGTGCTTCAACTCACGATTTTGCGGTTTTATTTACAATGAAGCGCCGTTTAATTAAAAAAAAATTAGCGGAGATTAATTAACTTTTTCATAAATAGATGCCTTTCTTAACAGCAATGTAACACTTAATTTCCCAGTGACAAAAAAAAAGTTCTAACAAAATGAGGAAATCCATCGTATTCATAGCTGTCCTGCTATTGCTGAGCATGCTACTAGAGGCTGATGCGAGTAAGAATATATATTAGTTTGTATTTATTTTAACATTTATTAGGAAAAAGTCTTCATAGTATTTAAAATGTAGGTAGAGCCGGAAGTTGTCCAAGAAGGACGAGGCGACAAAGTCAAGGCGGTAATGGCCTAGCACCTTCACCCGGAGCCTTTGTCTGTCACTCGGACAATCAATGTCCAGGATTACAGAAATGCTGCCACAGACGCTGCACAAATCCAATACAGTATCTGTCGGGATAAGAAATCGAATCAATGACCTTGAAGACGAAAATGAACTAAAATTATAATAAACAAATAAAACACATTCATGTTTACCATTTTTTATTTATAATGTTGATTAGAATCCTTTCAAGCCCCTAGCCCACAAAAGATCTTAGAGAAGATTAATTAAAGGAGCTGTTTAAAACTTCTTTAACTTTTCAATAAAAATAGTGATAAAAATCTTAATTTCACAATTACAAAAATACCATGAATCCAGGGCCAGAATTCCTTTTAAGTTTCTTAAGTTTTCTTTCGTTGAATGATCAGTCCAAGTCCAACACATCAATTAGTCCGTGAGAAACAACCAATCACAAACACGGAACCGGTGCACTCATTGCCTATGAGTAAAGTTCCCGGCAACATGAAACAGAAACACAATCAATTTATTTCATAGTGCTATTCAAATTTAAACTAAGTAAAAGAAGGGGAAGGGTTCTTAATACTTTACTCATTTAGCATGCAATTTATTACAGGCATAGGCAGCATTTGTCCATGATCGTTTTCAATCGTTAGTGCATAAACATCCTGTAAGCTAACATTTGTCCTGGTATTTAAGTGGGATTAATTTTGAACAATACTTCAGTTAAAGTTATCTGCCAGGTAGATTCCAGACTTGTGAAGAAAGATGCCACGAAATTGGAGCATCGCTCTTACTGACGCTGAAATTGAGGAAATGAAGGGGAAGTTTCGAGAAATGCCAACATATCAGTGTGGTGGACACATTTATTCCAAAGACTTGATTCAGTTGTGCGAAGCTCTTGAGTATCCTCGGACGGAAAAACAAATGCTTGCTTATAAAACATTTGCTGACAAGACCTTCGGTGGTATCATNTGCTGACAAGACCTTCGGTGGTATCATAACGATGGAAAATTGGATAGAAACAGCCAAACGAATTCATAGTTCCAGCGCATTGGCACGACATCGTGCAGAACAGTATGACTTGGACGGAAACGGCTTCATTTGCGCCGAAGAATTTAGGGAGCTCATGGAATTGATGACCGTTCACGATCCAACTTTGCCAATGATCAACTTTGAACAGTTTTTGAAGCAGGCAGATAGTGACAAGGACGGAAAGGTCAGTATTGAAGAGTGTGCAAAATGGATTGAAGCAAATACGCACAATTGAAGAGAAGTTGTGTTCTGAAGGCCTTCATGGTTCTAATTAGTTAAATCTAATTAAAACATAATGTAAAATTTTAAAAAATATCGGCAGAAATTAAAAAAAACACTTGGTGGAACGAACTATCTCCTTGCGGGTTGAATTCATTTATTTGAAAAATATCATTAATTTTGATTTAAAATAAATTTGAAACCCTTTAAGGGCAGATAATTACAATATTCCAACAAGAGCCCAAAGCATGCCGATGATAAATACTAAATAGAATTCGTAAGTGGAAAATCTTCCTGCCTTGCTATAACCTCCCATTTCATTGGCAATTTCAGAAACTAGAAGTTCTGCCTTATCCTCATCCAATTGAAAGTGCTGAAACATATTTTGGAAAATTATTGTGTTCAACAAAAGTTAAGTTTTTTAGGTCAGTTTAGGCTAAGAACTTACATCGTCATTCCATAGTATTGGGAAGACAATAGGAATAAAATTCAAATTCCGAAAGTAGTCCAATGATCTATAACGCTCAATTTGCATATTCCATTGAAATCGTCTGAAATATTCTACTACGACTCCAAGCCTCTGCATCAAATAATAGTATTTCAATTTTAGAGGCAGTTTTAAGTTTGGAAATATGTATGTAACTCACTGGCTGAACAATCATTTTAGTTTCATCGCGAGCTTTATTTGGTTGAATTCCTTCAACAGCGTTCAAATATGATGAGTCGGCTTGATAAAAGTGTGCCAATGACATAACGTATGGAGCACCTACAAGCATTAAGAATTTATTTCCAAATTTTTTACTTAAATGGTTTTAGTAAACGCCTTGTTTGACATGTTCTTTAGTTAAAAATAAGTGAAGTAGACTGCTTATTTCAAATTTGATATATTTTTTAGGAGAAGGATTACTTACCATCTCTGCAAGATGAAACATCCAGGAGTCCTGCTTTAGGACAATTTTCAACATCCTTGTTCCCATCTTTACAGAAACAACGATTCCCTGCCACTTTACGCGGATCACTTAAAAGATTTGGGTTCAGATTAAAAACGTCCGTTTGTACAATAGATTGAAACGTCGATTTCGTATCATATACGAAGTCAATGGTCCGACACATGTCCACATCAAATATCTGAATTGGCTCTGAATTGGAGACGTATGGCGGTAGCACAGTGCCATCAGTACCATTGATAGCATTGCAAGTTGGTCCGTACCAATTGGTAAGGCTAGATTCTCCATCCCAAGTTTGTATTAGACCCAAGCCAGATTTTTCTCTAAGGCCAGAGTCAACCGTGAATGATCCTTCATTTGCTCCAGATTTCTGGAAAATTCAGTTCCTAAATTACCTGTTCCTATGCCAATTAAGTGTAATTATGATAGTACCAGTTTCAAGATTCCGTAGCGTCCTGTTTTCAAATTCAGTAAGAAGTTGTGAAGACGGTAGCTCAAGTAATTGCAGGAATTGCGTGTAGTGACTGACATCGATGCCATGAAACAGGAGATCTTTAACTCGAACGTTGCGCTTCAAAATTCCTTCTCCGTTTGCCACTAAAGAGTTTACAGCCCTATTTCCAGCGCTTCCTTTTTCACCAGCAAACTTACTAAAAATCTATACATAAATAAAAATGAAGAAAAAAGTTAGTATTCATATTTGATCCTACTCAAATATTATTAATGATTGTACAGATAAAACTTCATATACTAATTTTTTCAAAATCTAAGGTGACCTTACAATAAACGGTTCATTCAAAGTGGTAACCAGATCGGTTTCTGTCCCGTTTGACTCCACAGGATTAAACGTGTAAGTAAAATTTCTCCTGTAGTTGACGCTCAAATCCAAATTTACGGAAACGTTTAATTTGTCACGATGTTCACTATTGAAAACCATTTACTATAAACAAACTTTAGTTCATTCGAAGAAGTATTTGTTCTTACATGTAGGCGTAAGGGCCTAATTCTTGGAATTTAGGCTTTCCGCCCCGTTCAAATTCATCTGGATTCGTAAGATTGAAAATATGAATGTTGAAAGTATGTGTTCCAGGAACTACATCCCATACTTCCCATTTCCATCGACTTTGCAAACGATCTTGGACCACAGACTAAGAATCGATTATACGGCTCAGTTTCACAAAAAGCTTTGTTTATAATTTAATGTTACAATTAATACAATGAAAATATAATATTTCCATCATTTAAAATATGCTTACGCTTTCTACGATTTCATTGAGAAACCCTTTTGGAAAGCCTCCAGTAGAATATACATTTTTTGGGAATAAAATCAAATAAATATTTGTCACTGCAAGAAAAGATGCAATGCGGGAGTACATCGCGGTAGACTTTTAACAAAAACTAAATATTACAAAGTTTGGCTATTACCAGCGCAAGAATGGTAAGGTTAAGTAATTGGGATATCGTTACGTCTTCAAGGACGGTAGGTAATTAGTGCTTAAATTAACATTTTTGGTCAATTTTAGTCTAAAGCTAGCATTAAATTATTTTTTCTCCGAGGCGTACTTCTTAACATGAAATTACCAGTCCCAGTCAGTTAAACCTGACTTAAACTAAAACTACTCAACTAAAAACAATCTAGCGTTTTTTTTTCTCTAACGATCTGATCTAATGCTGTTCTAAATTAGATGGCTTAATATTATATTAGATTTACTTTTTAAAACCTTGTCCAAATTACAACTTGTACGATGAGCTCAATTTTGTTTACGAATCTTGGGTCTTTTGTATCCGTGATCCATGTCACCTGCTGACACTTCCTAAAAGTTGTACAACATTTTTAGAGCAGTATGAGCTAATAATAGAAGTGCGTGTTGAAAATGTTTGCAAAAGATTTAGAACAAGATTCGCATAGAACTGGGTGGATCTCGTGCACTCATTTTCACTAAATTTGAGTTTCTATTATTATTTTTTCAAATTTTGAATTCAATTAAAATGGCAACCAAAACCGTTGATTTATTCTTCAAAACAATCCTCATTTTCGCCGCATTGGTTTTTGTTCAGATTGTTGAAGCCTCGACCGGTAAATGAGTTACATAAGATTTTATTCCAATGCCATTATTTAACAATTTGTAAATGTTGAATTGCAGCAGCGACAGCAGCCAAGAAATGTGTTGTTACTTGCAAAGACTGCGAGCGCTAATGCGCTGAAAAAGGAGCATCAAGTTTCAACTGCGACGCTCCGCATAATCCAAACGCCCTTCCAAAGGCGTGTACTTGCTATACTAATCCTCGTTCTACAATTGCGCTCTGGTAAATAACTAATGTTATTTTTAAAGTCAGTAATTTAATTTTAATCTTAAAAACTAAAAAATTTCAGTAACTCTCGTGGAAAAGCATCTTCTACTTTGCCAAAAGACTTAGTGGTCGGTGGTATGACTTTTACAGCAATTCTGGCATCAATCGTACTTTAAAATTTAGATGACGCCAATCCAGTTTCTCAGCATTATCTATCACAAAATAACATTAAATTCAGGACGGCTTCATAACTTGAAGTTTGCATTTACTAATTATGTATGTCACAATTCGGTAAAAAAAAATACAACATTGCAATCTTAGAGTTGAAATTTGAGTAAATAAAAACACTTAAATATGAATAGAGGATATTGATTTATTTGTTATTTCCACCTTGACTAAATGATTGTGATATTTACTTTAACGATGATACTCATGATCATTATACAATAAGGCCACCAACCTACTTCTAAAACACAAGAATAAAACTGCCTATAAACTTTAAGTGATATTAAATCCCGTATGTTTCAGCTTTTTGTGACTAAGATAATGCGAAGGGTAGTTAGATACAATTGAATTCTCAGAATTCGGGCTGTATGCCTTACACAAAGAAAAGGACTTGTACCGGAAGTATGAAAATTTATGCTTTCATCAAAATTCAAGGCTCTCTACAAACTCATTTGTGAACTTAAGTTTAACGGTCTTATAATAAGCTGAGGCAATAAGCATGAGGGTAATTCGACTTCATTATGCAAATACGCTTCGACGGCTTCTCATTTCGATTTCGATATTTTTATTTTTCATCATCTTTGTTTTTCGGAAAAAGAGATATTCTGATTCATTTCTAAGAACAGCCAACGGAATAGAACCAAAATTCGTATGGGAGTTTGTTGCAGACTTTACAAATCAACAACGAATCAATCCTGCTATGTAAGTCTCAAATATTCTCTGAAGAAGCTGTCGGTGAAATTATAGAACTCTTTACAATTATAATGCAATTATTATTCCAGTTTGGACATTGAAATTGAGAATGAGCAAGGGAATTATGAAAATTGGGAATATTCTGTCTTGTATCGAGAGTATTCCGTAACGTTTCCTTTCGTCGAATACCGAAACAGAGCTACATTTAAAGTCTTGCCAAAAACAGAAAAAGGAAAATTACATCATTTGGATCAGCCTTATCGAATTCTTTCAGATTTCAATACTTGCACACTTGGGTTTTGTTGTAAGGGAAATGTACCTCTACGAAAAAAACCATTAAAACAACATTTAGCAAGGTTCTTACTAATCGATTGATTATAATTTGGTTTATCATTTCCAGTACAAACAATTGCGGAAATGAAATTTCTAAATGGAGACGTACTGAAGTCCACCCGAATCCTAGAAACTGTTGAATTTGACTGTCCTCCAATTTTGTCAATTCTTTGTTTCAGGGATTTGAGAGCCCAGAAAGCAATGATATATGATAATATAATAAATTCAATCGACATCATGGAGTAAAACTGTCAAAATTGTATACTTATGCAGTTTAAGCACCTCTTCAATAACTTTTGCTCTATTTCTAGAATTTTCTTTAAAAATAATAAAATATGATGTTCTCATTCGAATTGAACT